>CAJUYG010002360.1:57774-72778 GCA_910591675.1 Galerucella calmariensis | reverse complement strand
CCCAATATTACAAGGTTGTATGTTACAAATTTAGAAATATTGGCTTAGTATTCTTACAAGGGACTATGTCGTCTGGGCTACACATAGAACTTGGTTTGATATATTTCTCGCATTTGTATCCAATGAAATAATGATAAATATATCAAACCAAGTTCTATGTGTAGCCCAGACGACATAGTCCCTTGTAAGAATACTAAGCCAATATTTCTAAATTTGTAACATACAACCTTGTAATACCTATTGGGCCAGCGACTTAACAAAATATCCACTTTCACATCATCTTCAACGAAGTGTGGTTTTCTTTTCAATGGTTTGACATGTACGAGTTCTCTGAATTGTGCATGAATTTCAGACACCGTACTTTGTGAAATATTAGTCAATTCGGGATACCTGTGATTAAATAAGTTTGCCACTTCAACTTGACTTCTCCAGTTATCCCCGTACCCGATCATCATTAAAATCTCAATTCGGTGAGTCTCAGTTAAATATTTCATTGTTATGTCGACAAGGAAAGAGTGTTTGACAAAGATTTCACTTTTTCAGTAAAAACTGTCAACACATCAACAACTGACAGAATAGAAAACAATCCACATTATTTACCGATTTAAAACAATCCACATTATTTAACGATTTTATCTAATTATTGGCGTTTTAGGCAATTTTTAGGTATTTATGATAAAATTTATGGTCGTAGCAAGTTTTGTTTAATATACAAATACGTCTAACAATTAGTTAGTTTAGATTTTTGATGAATCCATATTTAGCTAATTTAAAAAAGTACCAGTATTTCAAATGTAATAAATTATTAATTTTAAAATTTCACCCTGTATAATTCATAATTGACCATACACTATTTAGTTTGTTGGAATCGGTTCATTAGGAGGATTTCAAAAATATGCAAATATACAGAGTGTTTCATTAAAAAAACAACACCGAATATGGCATACTTGCGTGAATCACCCTGTACATTTAAATTTATGTTTACATAACGCACAACTCAATTCAAAAGTTGACGTGTCTCGGCATTTTTTATAATTTTCTAAAATAATGACAAAGAATTTTATTCCATAAGTGGTTTTCACACTGTATAATATTATCGCCAAAAATAAAAATAGTTCACTGATTCACAAATTACAAGCTTCTCCATACTTTTCTTATAAAAATAAAGTTAATCACTATAAAGTATTCAACTCTAACTCACAACCACTCCGCTTAAATTTTTTAATAGAGATTTCAACCGTCACAAAATAAACCCAATGAATTTTAAATCACGAAGACAATCCCTTCAAGTTACAGTTATCACCTACGCCAACCTTGCCGTTGGAAGATACTCGGAAAGTCTTTACTCCCCCTTCTATCAATATGTCAATGCCCCACTAACAATAAATTTCTGTTCGAACCCCAAAGTTTGGCAGTTCGTTCTAAATAGACCAAAAACCACCATAAACATCTTTAGTTACAGTAGTAGTTATTCAAGAAGTGTACAATAAGCATCACAAATTATATCTTTCACTTTTCAGAAACATTAAATAAGATTACGCTTGGATTTCTGAAGTAGGGTGTGGATATTATCTTAATCTGCCATTTTACTTCTTGACACCTTTGAAATTGTTCCCCTAAATCTAGATGTTTGCAATTAAATTAATCCTTCGTTACTCTCGAATAGACGTAACAGTTCCAAGAAAATGAAGCATGCTAATAATATAAGACAAATATTTATAATTGGGATGGGCAAATTAGCTTTTAAAACAGCCAAAAGACGGAACAATTCATAAAGCCTTTTTCAGACACACCGGTTACAACCGACCAGTTGATGTCTTAATATTCCGCGCTAGGCTGGTGAGTTAATTTATCGGTATCGTTGTCATTTGAGAAAAAGTGAAGATAAGATATACAATTTTTCATTTGTGGAACGGATACTTATTATTCTGTAACTAATCCTTTAAAATTTAGAGACCTTTTAAAAATAAGTTTTTAACGGGCCTTTAAAAACTTGTTGTTTAAATGCTATTCTGCAAGTATACATTTTAGGGGACTGTTAAAAATTATTTATTTTAAAGGGTTCCTTTAAAATTACAATTGGAGTATCTGGCAACAGCGCTTTTGTCATTTTATAGCTAAGCTAGAGACCTGCTTTAATAAAAAAGATGAGAAATTTAATGAAGATAGAAGAAGAACATTTGTAAACTAAGCCAAAAATCACCCTACATAAAGTGTTTTTGGTTTCTCGCATGCAATTATTATAAGTTATGTACAGGGCGGTCCGTAAGTAATGGTCCAAAGTGGAATGGAAGATTCCTTGCATAAAAATATTACAATTTGACGCAACTTCCTTTAATAAAATATTGATGTTAAGATAGATACGGGGTGGCAAAGTTTAAATGTCAAAAATGTTTTTTCTCAGTAAATTGGAAGATTTTGGATATACCAACGTGAAAATTTGAAAATAGGGGATTTAGTGCCTGGGAAATCATAATGTGTTATCCATTTCGATGTATTTTATAGAGGGCGCCACAAAAACTATGTTGTTGGTGTAATATTGTCATAGATTTCGAAAGCGGGTTGTTACCTCAAAGCGACATGCTTGAGGAAAGTTATTGCAAATCATCAATGTTCTTTGCTATATTATAGATGATAATAAATTAGCTGGCATCAGCGCCTACTGACGTTATCATTTTTGTGCTAATAAATGAAATTAAATGAAATAAAAATTATGTAGGTGAGGTTTAAAAATGCGAATATCTCGGAAACCAGTAACTTATGGGACTAATGATAGGTATACCTTTTTATCGCAAAAATGATATGGTCTTAATATTTATCAATAAATAGAGAGTTACCGTTAAATAAGTTAATCGCACATTTACATCAACAGCTTTTGTGACGCCCTCTAGAAAATAAATGGAAACGAATAACATATTATGATTTCCCACCCCCTAAAATCCCTTTCAAATTTTTACGTATGTCTAATAAAAATCATACAATTTACTGAGAAAAAACATTTTTGACATTTCAACTTTGCCTGCACCCTGTATCTTTTTTATCATCAATATGTTAATAAGGAAAGTTGCGTCAAATATTTTGAGGCCAAGAATCTTCCATTTCACTTTGGTCCATTACTTACGGACCACCCTGTATAGTTATAAAAAATGTCACGGGCGCCGAGAACGACTAAAAAACAAAAAGTTTCATCACATCAATTATAGTATATTAAGTATCAAGAACGGTAAGGGTTGTTTACCTGTCGACAGCAATGTTATAATTGAATTTCGCTACGCTCAGCCTCCAATTTTGCTGGAGACCGGTATTACCCTTAACGTTCGAAATGCTTATACCATTTTTTGCGCGATCGTATTGAAATATTCGAATTTCGAATAAAATAATTTAAATTTCTTGGAAATGAACTAAATGTCAAAAGTGACATTTATACTTCTCGATCAGTTTAAAATATAATTTGCATTTTGGTGAAATTGTTTTCATGCTATTTATTACTTTTTATATTGTTCTGTTCGATTCTGTTCATTAAAAAATATCAATCTTCTTATTTTTTTGTTTCTCTTGTGTAATGAATGAAGTAATATATTATTTAGGACCACTTAAATGTATGTAGAGCTAAGACGTATTTTACTTACCGACGTCTGAACGGTAAGTAAATCACTTACCGACGTGTTAGACTTAGAAACCAGTAAACACAACCTACCAACCTGACAACCGATGCTGTAAATAAACAAAAAAGATCGATCGCGCAAAAACATTCTTGACGACTTTTAAATAAATTAGTTTGTATTTTAAAGGGATCACTCAAGTCCCTAATACTTCTTTGGTGTAATCTAACTTCTGCCCTAGAATAATATATAAAGATTATCAATTTAAAATATTTCGAATATAACCTACAGTTTTTCTTACTTTCATTGATTTGTAATAAATTCTTTAATCAAGGCTTCACTATCAACATCTACATACGCCATTTTTGTTACCGTTATCATGGTATATAGACAATTGTTTATAAACTATGCCGTTATTATTTGAACGCACACTTTAACATCCCTTTAAAAATAATAGTTTTAACAGGCTATTTTAAAGGAATCCTTTAAAATTTTAAGGGAAATGTAGTTAGTATTTTTTTAGCGCCGGTTAAATTTTTAACGGCCTCTAAATTTTATAGGAAGAGTTACAGAATAAACCCCTATACCGGCTTTTAGAAAAAATTATTATCATGCCGCGTTGCAAAAGGAAATAATTGTTTACCTTTTTGAAACCGGTAATTAGAAGAGGCAAAAAAACAGACAAACCATATTTTCAATGTTTTAAAAAATATTCTAACATATTGATAATTATTTCGATGAATTGTAATATAATCGTCGGAATGATATCAAATATCGAAAAAAATTATCAATATTTTAAAATATTTTTTTATGAGAGTTGAATTTATTAGAAACAGTTAGTTTCATTGGAAAAGTGATTGAAATTTTTGATTTCAAAGCAACAAAAATTCTAAAATCGAAATAATATAATTGTGCGGCTGTCAAACAATACCTAAAAGTAATGAGCTTAATGAATTTATTCAAATTGGTATGAAGGTATTAAAAATATATACACTACCAGTTACATAATTCATTTCTGTTTGATTCGTTATTTAACATTGCTTTGGAATTAATATCAAAATAGAATGTAGATATATTTTCCAGTTTTAACCAAACTATTTAATGAAAAAATGTTTGTGCTAGCATATTAATAAAAAATATTATCAACTCTATATCGATTCAATTGAATTATTCACGTCTGTATTTGAATGCTTTTCAAATATTCAAACTCTTGATTTATTGGAAATATTTATACTGTGGCGAACAAAGTGGATGCAATTTGGTTAAATTTGTTATTTGAACAATACAATGCGTCCATAAAGTACCTAACGCATACTTAAGACATTCTTCACTAGCTAAATATATAGCAGCATTCTATAATAAGTCGATCTATGATTTTAATTTACTATTTTTTTGAGAAAAATCTGTGGTACAAGGTGAGAAGCCTCCAAATATGAAGGTTTTTTCAAATAAAGCTGAGCTACTTTCAAAAATCTGAATTCTAAATTAGCACGGGGTGGAGAAAAATGCAAAAGTGGGTCATGACAATTTATTATTATCATTTTATTTTAGCTTAACGTACATCGACTGCGCTGATCATCGGCACAGAAAAAAAATACAATAGTTACAAATATCTACATAAGTTGAATATGTATGTATGTATGTATGTGTGATTTTTGGGGTGACATTCACTGAGACCTAAAAGATCTATTGTGCCCCCTTACTTCTACTCAATTTCTGAGGAGAGTCTCAGAAACTAGTAGTTCCTTTAGTCTTATTTCCCGGAGGAATTTTAGGATGTCTGCAGGCTTCAACTTAGGCAAATGTTCCTCTTCTATCCAGTAATCTCCCAGATGCTGTGCTCTAGGATTCTGGAGTGCTGTGCAGTTGGAAAGTATGTGGATGGAGGTTTCTTCTTCCATTCCACAAAATCTGCATTCTTCTTCCTCCACTATTTTGAGCTTTTTCAGGTGCCCATTTAGTCGACAATGTCCCGTTAGGATCCCTGTTAAAACTCGCAGTTTTACTTTGACTTATGCATTCTTTTGATCTCAACAGGTTGTAGTCACCCAGAAGAGTCTTTGATTTTATAAGCCCTACTAGATCTTTCCAATGGTCAGATCTTCTCTTTTTCTCGGCTTTACTTATTTCTTCCAATATTACATTGGGGCTGATTCCGCAAAAGGGTTCGGGCCCCCTGAAAGGTATTTCAGTCTCCCTTTTTGGTAGTTCATCTGCTATTTCATTTCCTTCTATTCCAGTGTGTTCTGGAATCCATAGTAAGGTGACTATGTTGTTCTCGCCTAGTTCATTGAGTTTGTCTAGGCATTCCCACACCACTTTGGAACTGATTACACAAGAGCTTAGTGCCTTAATGGCTGCTTGACTATCCGACATTATGATAATCCTTTGTCTTCTGTATCCTTTATCAATATTGAACTGGGCGCACTTTCTTATGGCGTGGATTTCCGCTTGAAAGATACTTGGGGTTTTTCCCAAGCTTTCAGAGTGTTTGGTTCCTGGCCCGAACACTCCTATCCCAGTTCCTTCTATTGCTTTTGAGACGTCTGTGTACCATTGAATGGCATTCTTTCCAAGTCTGGTAATGGTATTTGGATCCCATTCCTTCTTGTTGCTCATTTCCGTAACGAATTTCTTTGAAAAGTTATACTTTTTCATCATACCGTCTTGTGGCATGTCCCAGGTTGTCTGATTTCTAAGAAGTGAGGAGGTGTTTTTTTTAATGATTTCCTCTCTACTTAGTCTGTATCTTGTTCTTTCTGCAACACTTTCCACCACCATATGTAAAGGGGTGAGGTTGAGAATCACTTCCATGGCTGCCGTTGGGCATGTTCTCATTGCTCCTGTAATGCATATACAGGCTAGTCTTTGAATTTTGGAGAGGTTTTCCTCCGTCGTCAATAGGCTAGTTGAATAACAATTATCACTATTTTATGGTAGAGATAAGTAGCTTTCGAAAACTGTAAGACTTTCTTTATCTCGGTGGGGCAGTGCAGCATTTCCTTGAGGTTAGGCCTTAGGTCAAATAGGGTATTTGACAATTTTTTTTAAACACCATTAGAAGATTGTCTGGCCTCAGTTAAGTACTCCAAATTTTTTTCAAATTTTTTACTAAGCAGGAAAGTTGCCAAAACCAACTTTAAAAATTTTATATTTAAATAGCGCGCCAAAACGCGCTGATTTTTTATGACGTCAGTGATCTTGTCGCTCCGCCTACCGCATCCCGAGCGACTTGACCCTGACCAGCCGAATCGGAACCATCGGCTCGACCTGCGGCCGCCCACCTGAGCTGGCCTATAAGAAACAAGCAAGCAGCGAGACCTCTTACGTCACAATAAACTCACATATTTTCCCGCGCTGAGTAAATATTTGAAAATTACCATTTTTATTAAGTTAATAAAAAATCACTGGTTTAATTTATTTGTGTGAAATATTGATTTCTGGCATAATAGTACCACAAAGTTCCTGCTCCGACTCTTTTTTAATTTTTTCCGCTCATAGGAAAATACCCTATTGTTGATATGTAGCGAAAAATTGTTTGCAGTCAGTCAGTATGTGCCTAACGGTCACTATATCACTACAACTATGGCAAACGGAACGATTTCCTGAAGACATTAGATACCCGTGTGTGAGTTTGGAGTGGCTGATTCGGATTTTTCTGATTATGGTAGCTTCTCTCCGGGCTAAAAAGTTGAGGGAGACAGGAGAAGTAGAGGGATAGATACCATGAAGTACTACTGTCATGCTATTACGCCATAGATGTCGCTAAGATTCTTGCATAATGGTTTTGAAGTGGGACTTGAGGGCGGTTGCATCAATGACGTTGTCATTATTAATATTCACAAGTGCTTTTTTTCGAATCTTATGATCCTTATTTTGAGAAGTGCCATCTGTAATCCTACATTGCGGATGTGTCATTTGTTTATGAGAAGAATAGCGCTCCTTAATGCTCAATGGTGGCGCCAAAATCATGCTTGCCAACTGGTTTTTAATGAAGATACTTGTGAAGCTACAAAATCCAGTCTAGCAAACGTATTTGGGATACATGATTTCACATTATGATTAGTTTTAATACTGATTTTGGCGCCCTCTAACGTGGCACCCGGAGACATATGTCCCCCCCTGCCCCTCCCCAGCTACGCTTCTGTTACAATTAAAATCACTTTTAATATTTTATATTTTTATTCCAACAAATTGCTATCACCCGACTATTGATTTCGAGAAAACTTGGGAAATATGGAACAATAATTGTATTTTTCTCCGATCGTGGGTGTAGTGACACTATTTTGAACTGTTTTCTATGCGCAAAGCTCAACATTCCAGAATAGTGGGCAGTTGCTAAGCAATTAGAAAATAACAGTGCGGTAATATTCTTACCGCACTGTTGTAGCGTGCGGTAATGTTACAAATGAAAAAAAGTATGGTTTTATTTTTATATTGATAAAGTTGTTATAAAGGAAATAAAAGAAACATCTAATTTATAACGATATTTTTGAACAAAAATTAATTTTTGTTAATATTTATATTTATTGTACAGTTTGTACAATTTGTAAATTGTACTGGAGGGCAACGATAATTTATAGACGTTGAAGCTGCATGACTAATTGTTTGGCTCATCTCGTTTCGATCATTTTCATTTGAAGTCGAGGCAGGGGTGTTGAATATTTTATTAGCCACTTCTACTTTATTATTAAGTGATTCGACAATATATTCGATCGGAGAAATATTATTTTACTTTTGTCATAACAAATTAATTTCCATGCATGGTTACCACTTCTATATTTCAATATGCACACATAGAAACCTATCAAAACTTACTTGATTACATCTTGAATGAAATATTTTTTAATTAATTTTTTAAATGTAAATCAACGATCGGAGAAAAAACAGTATGTATAATTCGTGGGGAAAGCATATTCCCAAACTCCAATTATCACAGTCGTTTGGAAATATTATGCTTTTCCCACTAATTATACAATATACCATTCTCACAAATATCAACACATACGTTGATTTTTATGCGGTCTTCTTGTATGGCATTATTGCATTTAATTTGGATTTTCATCATAGCAATATTTGGTATTTTGTCGGCCGTTCAAATTAAATGTTGCGCTATCCGAAAATAAAACGGTATCAATATAGTATATTGAATATTAAGAACGGTATGGGTTTTGTATCGCAATGTTTGGAGGCTAGGCGTAGCGAAGCCTCCAAATTTGCTGGAGACCGGTATTACCTTTAAAACGTTCGAGATGCTTATGGGTAGTTCTACAAAAATAGGAATTATTGCAGCTCCATCTTTTCTGCACGTTTCTACATAAAAACATTTATTTTTTTTTGCATGAGAATGTGAATAACAAGTTTAATTAAAGAGACAAACGAAAAAACGGGTTAAAGAGATGTAATTTTAATAAAAAATCTACTATTGCCTGGCAAAATCTACTAGTGTTACTAATCTCGTTAAATCATATTTTATCGATTATTCAATTCGCCGAACTTTGTCCTCAGTTTCAATTATCAGTTAGTTATCGAAACTTCCTTTGCGGAGACTTTACTTTGGAATGACATCTATATGTGCATCTTAACATCAGTTATGCCTAACATCTTTTACATTCCGGCTCGCGCCGTTCATTAATGTGTACACGTGTTGGACCAGTCAACTCCTCAGGACCCTGGTAAGTATTTCCATGGAAAATCATCACTATAGTATCGTGTATTCAGAATCAAAACAATTGAGTGTTCAATAATGCAGGTTATTTTCGATGATTTGGATCTAATTAGTTAGTGTTTAACGGTTTTTCATAAGAATAATTTGAAAATTGTCAGGACCCTGTTCTCAGTCTACTGGAAATATTGGTGACAGGGGACTGAGAACCAACCAGTGGGCTGATGAATGTGACTCAATCGGCTACACTTATGTATCTTAAAGTCGTTTTGTACTCCCATTTGGCACTATGCCTCAACTTTCAATTATTTATTTTAGACCAAAATGAAGCCGAAAAACAAATTGAACATGAAGGAGATACTACACAAGAAAATAGATGCTCAGAGAGCCCGCTATAAAAAAATAAAAAATAATCTTGTTAAATTAGCTAAACAAAAAGAAAAGGAGCGACTTAAATATTCAAAAGAGAAAGAAAAGGGAACCAAAATTATAAATGATACTAATACTGAATGGAACACCTAGAAGAATTGAGGCGAAGAAGCGGTTTTTAAGGCAACGACGGGAACGAAATTTGGAAATTAAGAAAAACGATGATAAGATAGCAAAACTCAAAGCACAACTGAATGAATATAAGAAGAGAATTTGTCGTTTGGAGAAGTCAGAAGCACTTTCATCCATTTCCAAAACTAATAGAACAAGCTGAAAATTAGAATACACGAGCAGAAGTAGCAAAGAAAGCTGTATTTGGTGAAATAAAAGAAAAACAAATTACTGAAAACTTAGGGAAATCGGAGATCCACGCAAAAAAGAGAACTGCACGAAAGCTACTCTTAGGAGAAGCCGTCAAACGAAACAAGCTGTGGAAACATAAAAATAGCATTATTACGTAAAAGACGGTTTGGCAATCGACAAAAACTAGAGAGCAAATAAAAAAATCTAAAAATTTTATGAGGATGTAGTAGAAACTTTTCTAGAAGACGCAAACACAGTAGATTATGAGCAGGCAAAAAAGAATTTGTTACTAAGAGTAAACTAGAAAAACAAAAACTTTATCGTCTGGACTCACATTATTTTATGTTTCGTGAAAAGAGAACTATTTTTTTAGTATATTTAAAATAAAATGTTAAGACCATTCTTGATTTGAATATTTTCTATTTTAAGGATATTTAATAAAAAATATTTCATACAAATCTGTCTATTTTCTATAAAGGTTCAGTTCCCTGAAATCGTTCCCAGTCCCCTGTCCAGATGTTTATGAAAAATGTCCATAAAATCATAAATAAATAATTTTTTGACTGGCCACTCCTGTATCGTTACTACAGCATCCTAAGTCATATCATAGGCTAGTTACAACTTATAAAATTACTTAAGAAGTATATGGACAGAAGCACCGTCAAATAATTCCTATTTTTGTAGAACTACCCTTATAACATTTTTTGCGCGATCGTACTGAAATAAAATTTGAATGAGATAATTTGAATGTCTTCGTAATTTCTTCGATATGTCAAAAGTGACATTTATACTTCTCGATCAGTTCAAAATATAATTTGCATTTTGGTGAAATTGTTTTTATGCTATTTACTTTTTATATTGTTCTGTTCAGTTCTGTTCATTAAAAAAATATAAATCTTCCTATTTTTTGTTGTTCCTTTTGTGTAATGAATGAAGTAATATATTATTTAGGACCACTTAAATGTATGTAGGGCTAAGACGTCGGTAAGTAATTCACTTACCGATGTCTGAACGGTAAGTAAATCACTTACCGACGTGTTAGACTTAGTAAACAGTAAACACAACCTACCGTCCTGACAACCGATGCTGTAAATAAACAAAAAAAATCAATCGCGCGAAAAAATTTTAATTCATATTAGTATTTTAACGAGTGAGAGACACCTACAAATGTTTTCTTTAGGGAACTTCAAAATCTACGATCAACCAATTTTCATATACACAAAATGTAAAGCAAATTAAATCTATTTTTTTCATACATCTGTTACTTGAATAAATGGAATACTTTAATCTATTGCCATATAAGCAAGATATATTTGTGGCGGAAATGGCCCTTTTCCTCTAAACTATTTATCAGTTCAAATGGTAGACTTTAATGGTTTTGTTGGTGTTAGTATTATTTCCGCACTTGTTGAATGGGAATGGACGGTCAAATCTCCCACAAAATCCGGGTATATTTTCAAGTTTGTGTTTGTTAAGTGGCAAGGACGATAGAATTTACGCTTTAAATTCAATTCCCTAACATAACACAAACAGGGAATGTGGGTTTCAAAAGAGGGTTGGGAAAAACAGTGATCTTAATATGTTAAAAACAGAGAGAAAATGAATACAAATGTAGCAAAATTTATCCAATTTATCCATCCATTTTAAAGTTATCGAATTAAAACATTCAAGTTTTCAAAATTTCAACACCCTGTATTTCGAAAAGTAAATGTGCTAGACTCCTTAATCCGCATGTCATTTTGACAACCGATGCTGTAAATAAACAAAAAAGATCAATCGCGCAAAAAAATTATGGAAATAATAGTAAAAATTTATCCGAACAAATTCAAGTAGATCACCAGCACTGCGAATACCAGCTTTGCATAGAATTTTAATATAGCGTCGGTGGTTCAGTGGTAGAATGCTCGCCTTCCACGCGGGCGGCCCGGTTTCGAATCCTGGCCGGAGAATATGAATCGCTGCTTCGTAAACGAGAGAGACTAAGGAGAGAGCACAAGCACGCAAGCAAGGCACATAACGAAGCAACGTAACATATCGTAGCGTAACGTAACGCGTAACGGTCAGATCTTTCGCGTCGCGACCCCCGGTCGCTCAAACATAACCTGACGTAAAGAACTAAAGTTCCAAAAAGATCAATCCTCCAAAAAACTGAGAATTGTTGCCTTTGTATGCACTGCTCGCCTAATCTTTACTTTCTTATCACTCCCAATATAAATTTAATATAATATTTAACGAAATTAAATGAACGTCAAAAGCTTTGTCTTAACCGACTAGATAATAAAAGCCGCAGCTTTCAAAAGCTCCGAGTAATCTAGATACGTCCTGGAAACTCGACAAAACAAATGAACAAGAAGAAACGTGACTTTATTAAGTCATTTACATTTCAATTGAAGTAATTTTTGACGTTACGTCCGTAACATCTCTCATAATTACACAGTATTAATAATTTCTGAAGAGTCGAATGAGATAATTCTGCCGGGGAAACAAAATGTCGAGTTTGCGGAACTTTAGCAAAGTTGATGTTAGTAAAGTCACCCCTTTCTTTGTGAGAATTATTGTTAAAGTGAACGTAATAATAACCGATGAGAGAGAACATTGAGCGAAAATAATAAGTGATCTTCAAGTTTATTAATTACAAAGGATCCTGTTAATGGTAACCTTTATAATCGAGAGGAACAACTTAAAGGGGTGAAAAGTTAGTAATACTACTGTTGATTTAACAATCGACCATACCTTTTGTGTCAAAAACTGAAGCCTGAAATTCTATCTTTTACCCTGTGGGCAGATATATTTTCGACACCAAGTGCTATGATCCTAAAGGTTTTTTCGACACTCGTATATGATCGATAAATCTTCCTTTTATGTGTTCGTTATATGTCAAGAGAAGGATTGCATAGAAGAAAATTAAAAGAAAAAAAGATTCTCTTATTGTTGTGTGATCGATGTATCTAAATACAGGACGATTAGTTTTATACCTCATTTAATATCTTCTGACACTTGATATTTTCATAATATATTATGTGTCCTTTTTTTTAATTAATAAATATTTACAAAGAAAACAAAACGAAGCAGAAAACGTTAGACGTAATCATCCAAATATTTCGTAGTCTTAGCTATTCTCATGGCTTCGGTGTCCAATAGTACTAGGAACTTTTAGCATGTCACCATTTCTTTTCTGTTATTCTGTCACTATGGTGATGTCAAATGTCAGTTATATTTGTTTTTGTTGATATTGGTTCAAACGTTTAAGTCCATTTTCCATTAGATTTTTGTAGCAGATCTAGTTAGTTGTACTTTTATTCTTCTAATTACTTTTTCCACTGACATATGACATAACTAGTGACAAAAGAACACGAATTAAATAGTGACTTGCCAAAACTTCCTAGAATTATTGGCCTTCGATGCGTTGAGAATTCAGCTAAAACGTTATTTTAAATTTCAATATCTATGCTCCGGGGTTGTATACATTGTTCCAATAAATCAATGTAGATGATCGCAATGATAAAAAACCTGCAAAAATCTTATGATTTGAATGGTAGACATTAACTGTAAATCTTGTCATAAAAAGCACTTTTTGTTGGCAATACTGACTTTAAACGGAGCTCCTTTGAATTTCTCCTCTATATATCCTCTATAATATACTATATAACTAACAGCTACAACATTACAAAATAGTTACAAGCTTGTCTTATTGAAGCTGTATAATGTTGAATAGTAAATATTGTATAGCATTCAATTGCCTTGCATTATAAAACACTTTTTAGTTGAATAGTGCCTAAATATTCTTCGTTATGAAACAGTTATCGTATATCGTTCCATTTTACAATAAAATATTGTTTAAGGCATTTATTTGGGATAAAATTGTTGTATCATAAATCGCCATGTTTAAATAAGCATCGCTTGTACCGCTATCGCCGCCATTATGAGCAATTGAGTTGGAAACATGAAACTGTATTGAAAAATGTGACTTTATCATTATTTAGAGAATTATATTGTGGAAGAATATCCATACGAAGTGATAAACTATTAAAATCATAAAAAAAAGTTTCTTAGGATCTTTTATTTTATTATTATTTTTTAAGTATCTACTTGAAACATAACCAGAATTGAAGCGCTTCATTTTCTTGCCAAATATATACATAATATAATATATCAGTAAAATTTTCGGCGCATCAAAATTTGTGCTATCAAACCATCCAAATGAAATTATTATTTTACTATCGATATCCGCCCAAGCAGCCCAAGTCGTTTTGATAAGTCTCCATTTCTACAAATGAAATGTAGGATGCACGTTCAAATTGAAATATAATAATAAATATAATCTGATATTCTTCACTAAAAAATGAAATGCTTTTATAAACTGCTAGATCACAAGATGTTTCCATTGTGCTCTAAATAACAGCATTATAAAAAAGTATATTGCATCATACAACCATTTTGTAAGACCTTCATAGTGCCGTTTCAATTCCATTTTATAGATGTGACTACACGACACACTATTAAATCATTTTATAGTTGCTGTATAAATGATTATAAAACAGTCGATTAAGACTTGTATAAATGTGTATTAAACAGTCGTATAAGAGTTGTACAAACTTTTAATAGAACTGTTATACAACCAAACAGTTGTATAAAAATGGGCCTTTTTTAGTTGTATAAGGATCATTTAATTGTTTTGTAGACCTTTATAAGAATTTTAGTATCCTATAAGATATATCTTGTAGCTATTTATACAAACCTTATAGAATTTAAATTGCTACTTGGGAAGGTCTCCAAATTACGCCCGCCGTGCCCTGTATACCCATGTCAATTTGCGGTGGTAAATTATTTGTTACGTTTTTTACGCTATACCGGAATAGGTTGGGAAATAAATAAGTAAATAAAAATCAACCTATTCCCTGAGTAATAATATTTTTATTTTAGACCCAACCCTTCGTTGAGTTTAATAAGCATTAAACCTTTTATTCCACCTCATAAAATGCAATCGTACCAATAGAAAAATAAA
>CAJUYG010002360.1:33624-57674 GCA_910591675.1 Galerucella calmariensis | reverse complement strand
CTTTTATTCCACCTCATAAAATGCAATCGTACCAATAGAAAAATAAATCCTTCGAAGTGTCTAATATGTCGCATTCAAGCTTTATTATTTTTTTATCTACTAGCCACCTTTTGTATAAAGTGTTGTACAAACGCAAGTAGGCCAGACTTTATGTCTATGATCGATACAAATTCTCATTGGCTTACGGATCATTTCTTTGCTATTAGTAGGGTTGTTATTTTTTATGGGACTCGGTTAGTCAATGCGTTGCGAAACAATTCGTGACAGACCGACTTCGCCAAATACGGGTTCGTCTCTAGATTTTTATCTTTGTAATGGGTTTCCTGACTTTTCGTTTATTATAGTACAGTAAAAACCTCAAAACTCTCAGAAGCAGATGTATATGATAATACATCACATAATTTATCGAAAAAACTGACAATAAATTGATTATTATCATTCAAAAATAGATTGAATGCTCATTCCCAATAAATCCCAAGCAAAATTCACACCTGAATAATAATATTGGACAGTTAGTTGTGTCAACTTTGTTTTGCTGGAATTCTTTGCTTTCTAGTAAACGTCGAATTCATCTTTTTTGTTACACTATTGTTAATTTCAACTTCTTGCTTTTCTTTTCCTTTTATTTCTACTCCCAAATATTTATATCTTCTCACTTGTTCATTTTTTTTTCTTTTTGTTCAACTGATTTTGTTTCGGTCTTATAACCGGTTGTGAATAGATGGAATACAGAATGTCATACGACAATCCGTTCCGCCAAAATAACACTTGATAAGTACAATAGGTACAAATCGGTAGAAAATGAAATAGATTTCAAAAGGCTCAAAGCGAAGCACAAGCTATTGTTAAAACAGCTAAGTGAATATAGTCAAAATATGTAACCGAAATAAACATTGAAGTATGGAAAATAATAGGAAATATTTCAGGATTGAAGTAACCAAGAAGATTATCTCGACTGAACATTAATAATGCAGGGCATCAGACCATGTTCCAGATTTCCTATATATTCTTTTGTAAATCCATTATCATTAAATCATTCTCTGATATATTCACTTTTCTCGCATGTCTCTGTTCCGCGAGTAGTTTTGTCAATTTTTCAATTATTTCATCAAAGAAAATTGAGAAATATACCTTTATGCGAGTTATGGAAATGGAACGAGATTTTGATAAAGTTTCAATCAAGAAGTTATTGAAAAGTCTAGAAGGAAGGAAAGAGAAATACAAAACAATGAGCTTGATAAGAAACATCTACAATATACAAAAATAAAGCATCAGAACTCCAGAAAAATTTAGGCGCTAGGTGCTGTTATGTCTTCTTATGTACAACAAGCCTCTCACCACGTTACATGGAATCAAAAATACATTCTGTATGTCTTCACTTTGTTTATTCATCTTTAAAGTGTTGATTTTATCGCATCCATTGTAATGATGAGATTTTAAGCAAGTTTTCTCTCATATCTTACCCAGCAAAGCTGCAATTTTATTCACATTCGTTACTGTTTTCAATTCAGAAACCCCGCTCATAGCTTTTATATGCAAATTTATTGTAGTCCGCTTTCACGAGCCTGGGATTAAAATTCTACAGATTTGTTCTACTGTTTTGTGAGAACTTCATTCAGCACTAGTAATAAAAACTTCATCAGATGAGTTGAATATTAAACAATATGATTTTGAAGTGAGCAAGAAGGAAATAAAGCAACTAAATACATGTGGATATAAATGATTAACATAACGCTTTTTATAGTTATTAGTTATCATGGATTAGATTCAATAAGGTGGATAATAAATGGTCTATTGCTCCGCGACCTTTTCAGAGTTCGTTTTTTAATAATAATTCTTTCTTCTCAATAGTGTTGTGAAATTTCTGAAAATCCACTTTTACCAAGTCATAACTTGACTAATTGGAGAGATAGAACATTTTAATGATCACCAAAATCGATTCAGGGGAAAATTTTACCTCTATGAGTTAATTTTCCAAGCATGGAGGAAGTTACTAAATTATTAATAATATGCACCTATTTCATTTTTACTTGACTCTTCTTATGTAAACTATTAGCCTCGACAACTTTTCATGATGGTACGGTGACTTCTTATCGCCTAGTACATGAAACTGCACATTTGACAGACATTTTTACTGGTTGATGTTGCGTTCTGAAATTTCTCTGGGTAACAGAATCCACCCTGGGGCCCAATTCTCGAGTCTGTTCCCATGCTTTCAGTTCCCATAGGAAAACGAAATTTCTCAGATACGTATTCTTGAACCAAGTGGAATTGTTTTTCCTACAGAATTGAAAGAGTACAGTGTTTCGTTGATAGTTTCATGAGATTAAACGTATAGACCAATGAAACATGAGTAATTCATGTTGGCAATAATCATTTGGAAGAACTCCGTTATCTGACATTAGTTGTCAATTTGAATTTGAATTTTGAGTAGAGAATTAAAAAATGGATAAAAGTATTTTGAAAAAAGAGCAAAGAGGTGGCAACATTAGCCAAGAGCAAAAAAAAGTATTCATTGAGTTGATGGAGGCGGCTGAAGACCTCCGAAAAGGTGAATTTCATCCACTTTTCACCTACAAAGATTCTCAGCGTCAGTGGAAAGAAATAGAAGAGAAGCTGAATGCAATACCCGGGGCAAAGAAAGACTGGATTCACTAGCGAAGGGTAGGTGACAATGATAAAACGTTTTGTGATAGTTCATTAGTCTTGATTTTCGTTAGACTTGGCAAGATATGAAGAAAATCGTTAAGAAAAAAAATACTGATATAAAAAAGCAGGAAAAGAGCACAGGCGGAGGGCCACCTACAAACACTGTGTTGTCAAAAGATGAAGAGAATCTTTTAAAAATTTTAGATGCAACAGCAGTGGAAGGCGATGCAGAGGTTGAGGAATCCAAAGTCATTTCCTATAATATTTACAATTTTTATCAAAAGCAGTACCATATTTTTTTCAACTCATATTATTATAGATAGGGAAAAATCAAAATTATACTGTGGAAACGAATGTGGAGATAACTGAAATAGTTGAAGCTGAAAATCATGAGGAAGCATATATTGGAGGAAATGAGGTCATGGATGTAGAAATGTATGAACGAAAAAAATATGCCTATGAAAAGGAAGAATAGAAAGCCCGTTGCAACACAACGCCTAGAATATTCTATGAAGGCAAATGAAAATTTGAGCAGAATAGCTGCTGAAAAAGTTGAGATTAAAAAAAAATATTATGAGAAAAAAATTGAAATACTGAAGGAAAATGTGGTTATCGGAAAGAGAATTGCAACAGCATTAAAAAACATTTCACAGTCCTTTCAAAACAAATAGGAATAGACAGACTTATTTTTTAAATTTTGTTAGGTAATAATTGTTTTTCATGTTTATGTTGAGTTAATGTTTGGCATTTTGTACCCCGAGTATACAATTTTCGAAGTTCTGTGATTTTTTAATTCCATTCCAAATAAATAATAACAAAAATTGCTAAAAATGAAAAATTTATTCGAATATTAACATTCAGGCAAAATAATTTCTAGTTATGTGCCTCTGTATATTTCTTGCCCTCATGAGCTCATCATTTTGTCTATCAAGACCATTTTCAACGAAGTGCAAAGGTTCGAATATTCCAAAATCTTCATCTCTCTCATCCTCATCTACATCCAGAATTATATTTTTGATGCAAATATTGTGCAACACCACACATGAATTTATACTCTATGCTTCAATAGGCATCGGAATCCCATTTTCAATAACCCATTGCATCTTTCGATAGGGCATCTTGCCTTTTTGAAAGCCTTGTTGAATCGAAATTCAAGTGTATCTGGCAGAGGATCTGGAAGTGGTGTAAGTAACCACGGCCTTAGGGGGTATCCAGAATCACCTATGAGGAAGAAATCTAGATGATCATTACTCAGATTCACTACAGCCTCCTGCACTCGAGATCTGTTCCAGATATAACTGTCATGACTGCTTCCTGGGTATCTTGCATTTACATTAATTATTCTCATTTTGGCGTCACAAATCAATTGAACATTGATGGAATGATAGTTCTTTCTATTAACATATATATGCTCAGGATAAAATAAATCCTAAAACTCTTGTCGAATGTGTTGCAGTTCTTCAAGGGTTTGTGGAAATTTAACCCATCGATTAAAAATTTGATGTTCATTCAGAGCGTTTGTTACTTCTTTAATGCACCGACCAGCAGATGATTGACTAACACCAATATATAAGTTCAGTCCAACTGATGTCTGGTAACTTCCACATGCGAAAAAATGCAATGCGATGAGGACCTTAGTTTGTTTGTCCAAAGCTGAACTCCTTGAGTGCGGTTCCAAGCAAGGGTCCAACATTTCCAACAATTCTCTTGTAACTGCTTTGGATAACCGGAACACTTTTATGAATGCACTTTCAGATAAATACTGAAATGGATCTCTTCTAGGGGCGAACCTTCTCTCTGGCCTCCGAGCAAGTACTTCAGCTGCTTCCAGGTTTTGCAAAGCATCCAGCTGAGCTAATTCATCTAAATTCACCATAATCCCGGAATTCGAAACGAATTCGTAAAATTTAACGGAGTAAAATCTGTGACAGGACTAAAATGTCATTCATGACATTATTAAGTGATATTCCTATAGGAAACCACTGATTCCTATAGCTTTAAGCATGGGAAGCGATTCCTGTAGATTGTGTTGGAATATGTTCCAATACTATTTTCGAGACTACACCATCTCAAAATTCCGATGGAAAATGACGATTTTACCTATAGGAACAAATTCCTACAGACCTGGTGAGATTTCCCATCCTTATAGAGATTTATCTGACATTCACTTTCTACTGGCTATGTTTGTTGTCGATTGAGCGTGGATTGAGCGACGCCGCCGCTCCAAAGAATTATATTGATACATTGTCTGACAGTTTCATTGCCCATGTGACTCTAGTTCCCTGGTGACTAGGCAACCGTGGCTTTAATACCGACTTAGTGCGTATAAGGCACGTATTCAATCCCATACTATCTTAGAATATGCATTCTTGGAATCAAGTATCTTCAGTGTCGTTTGGCAGTTGGTAATTACTAGACTGTATGCATTCATCTGTCTTTAAGTCCTTCAGAGCATTGATGAAACGACGTCACCTCTTGCTTGGAAACTCCTTATAAAGTATACCTATCCCTTGTTCTAGCCCTACAATATTCTTTGGAACACGTGAAATTTATTAGTATACGGGTCCGTTGAATGTTTTTCAAGTTCTGTTATCTACGTTCTTTTCAGTACGCTTTATCTATTTTCTACTTTGTCAACATCTTCAATCTTCACCTTCCACACCTCTTCATGTTCATATGATGACAATTTTTATAAAATTAACTCTATTATACATGCATTTTTATTTATTATGATCCAGTCCCGTTATTTCTGTACTTTCTGTACACTTTTGAAACAATTTCATAAAGCCAAAAAAAGTCCACATTAAACTACACTAAATTGGAGGTCAATAAGACAGGATTCGAGAGGTCTCCCGTGGTTTTCCAGCTATCCTTCACAGGAAAATTGGCCACAGCTTTGTCTATAGTGAGCACCGGGTATAAGGAAAAAAATTTTAACACAAATTCAAATCAAAATTTAGACCGAATACAAGAAAACTTTAATTTTATCGAAATAAGCATGTTAACAATTAATAGCAGTTTCCAAATTTTCACTAGACTAAAATTTCCATACGCGTTGCGGTAAAACCTTACATTATAACTTTAACTCAAGTTGATTGTTAACGTCAAGGTCTCCACAATAACGAATGAAAACTTGATCGATATGAATTTAGCTACCGACCAAACCGACCAGATGAGCAGAGCTTTGATAAACACACTGTGTGTTTAATAATTTGTCTGAGGTCATTGTACAAATTTGTGACTTCACCTAAATCAATATTTATTGTTTCAATGTGTTATATACCAATAATAATATTTGAGTTGTCGGTAAATCAACTGAACTGGGTTTGGTTTAGATTAAATATTCATTGTAACAGTCGATGTATGTGCAATAAAATTATTTTTTATTCAACATTGTGTACCAGATACACTAGTGAATTCGTACTAACTTGAGTTTATGGAATGCACGTGATTGCTATGTGGATGTCGCAAAATGTGGTTTGGTTTGATGAGGTGATGCAGTGTGAGCCTCGCAAACTTAATCCATTTTTTGACATAAACTTTGTGAACGCAAGAGCTGCAAAAATACTAAACGTCGGAAGTTACAAATGGATCCTACCAAGAGAAAGGCAAGTGTATCCGCACTATTAGTACACGGGTTGAGAAATATTATTGAGCTATGGGACAAAAACACTGCGAAAGGATTGCGGAGAAAGTTCTTTCACTTTGCTGCTCACGAATTGGCCTAGAATATTTTGTGGAGGATATTGACAATCAAGAGGAACCAATAACCCGCAAATTGGACCTTCAAATTGTTGATTTCTTCTTGTTCTAGTTGCACGAAAATACCGCCTCAAGACACATTACAGTATATTTTTTAATTTCACAGCAGTTTTCAATAACTACGAGTGGTGGAAAATTGCTTTTTTGCGTCTTAGGAAACCCGACTGTCATTATAAACGTGAAAAAATTTCCAGTATAATTCGCCGTTGGGTATCCACAGGAATAAATTTCCACTAAAATTCATCACTTTCCATGGTGATCTGTCTGGATGTATGAAATTCTTCAAATGTCTCCAAACCAACAGAAAATTTCTGTGTTCAATCAATTTGAAGTCGGATGTAGTGTTTTTATATATTCTAGTATCTAGACGTCTTCAATTCCTGTGGTCCTCTTGGTGCACATTCTGTCTAAAATACAACATCGGATTTTTAGCACAGTATGGTCTTCTCTACATGCTTGTTGATTGAGATCACCTTCAACCACCACAAATCCCGTTTTAAAACCCATTGTAATTTTCAGATTGTTACTATTAGTACAGGGAATGAAGCATTTCACATGGCAATTTTTTCGTCCAGCATGGATTGACTTGAAATTTTAACAGAAGGTAGGTGATAGCCCAAGGATCAAAATCTATATCGAACCGAAGGGGGCAAAAGCCTTGGGGGTGGTTGCCACCCCATCTCGGGGTGAATATTTTTTATTACTTTTAACCACAGGAATCGATTGAAAAAATAATTCTAAGCAAAAAATGTTCCATACATTTTTTTTGTAAAATCAATATTCTCTAAGTTATTCGCGATTGAAAGTAACGCTTTTTAGAGGAAAAAATCGACGTTTTTGATATGTTTTTCGCAGATAACTCGAAAATTATGCATTTTATAAAACAAACTGTGGAGAGCAAAATTGTAGCTTTAAAAAAAACAAGCAAAACCCTTTTTTATAATTTTTCTAAAACCAATAGAAACCGAGATATAGCCCATCAATGATTAGCTTTTTGTCCCAAATGCAAAATGTGATAGATTCAAAGTCAAATATCGGAAAAATGATGCATTTTTCTTAGAAAACTCATAGAATCTTTTTCAAAGAGCATAAAAAAAAGGTCTGTAGCATCAAAATTAAGTGAATTATGACAAAAATAATGTCAGTACTGAATTTTTTATACAAAAAAATCGGTGAAAACAACCCCCTAACTACCCCCCTAATCAAAATTGATCTTTACCCTCATGCAATTATCTTTGTACATGTATGGTTAATATGTCCAAGAACTTTGACCAATTTAAAATAGTTTTCGAAAAATTATGGCTTAAAGTAAAAAGTTATTTTTCATAATTTTGTATTTTTTACCCTTTCTTTCAAAATAACTCCGAAAATATTAGAGGTACAAGCAAAGTTAAAAAACGAAATTGTAGCTTTTTTATGACAAAAATTTTCCTGTGAGTAGATTTTTTGTACAGTTAATATTGGACGAGATATAGCCGTTTAAAGCGTCTATTTACGCACGAGCACCACCTTTTTTTAGCCCTTTAAACTCACCCCATTTGAAAACGAAAGGGTCTAAAGAGATTCAACTCACAGATCCTTGTAGTTCTTGAAAAACCATACAAAATCGTTTTTGAATAAACTTTTTATCATCAAAAATGGAGGAAATACGTTAAAAAAACCAATCGAATTTTTTTTCAAAAAAGTTGCAGAAAAGTTGGATTATATTGCAATTCCACTTGTTCTGGGTGCTCAGGTGCAATAATAGTCCACCAGTGATCGAAGAAGATGTAGATGACATCGACCACGATGAAGATCAAACTGATGATACAGAGATTTAAAAATCATATTTGTATTTGTAAATGTAATCATTTATTTATGTTAATCTATGTGAAAATACAGCATTTTTATGTTATTAAATTTTTTTTGTACTCAAGTATACTTTTTTTCAATTTATATCTATTACAATAGTTTATAAAAATTGCAATGTTGTAAAGGGTGGTTTTTAAAGGTTGAAAAGTTACTTAATGCACGTGACACATTTTTTTACAACAGAATTATTGAGCGAATCCCTATTAGCATTAATTATTTTTCTCTTGGCAAAAAATTTTTTTTTACATATAACACTAATAACAGTTGATTTTTAAGGGTTGAAAAAGTATAAAATTGTATTTTGAAATGTAACAAATTAATCATTTTACTAAATTTTTTACCAATTTTCACCTATCTTAAGATTTATAATGCTATTTTTTAATTTTTGACATTAAGGGGTAGTTTTCATCCCTAAGAAACAATCAGGGTTCGTCGGCATGACATGATATATAAAGCAGAGGGTGAGTTGAGCCGAGTCCCAAATTTTCATGCAAATCAATCAGAGGCGAAATCATTTTTTAAGGATTCGTGATTTTTGTTACATTAAGCTGTAACAGGGGCTGCTTTTTAAGGGTTGAAATATGATGAAATTGTATTCCAAAGCTCAAAACAATTATTATTCAACTTATCCAAACCAAATCTTTCCCATTTTCAGGTTTAAAATGTTATTTTATGATTTTTGACAAATAAGGGTAGTTTTCACCCCTAAAAACCGTTTAGCGCACTTCGGTTCGATATAGATATTGAACCTTCGGCTATCACCTACCTCCTGTTAAAATTTCATGTCAATCCATGCTGGACGAAAAAGTTGCTAGGTTTCACCTTTTTTGAGCTTCATTCCCAGTACTATATTAAATGTTCAAATCCATGAACATGTTCTCCCACTTCTGCTCAGTTAATGTGGTATCGTCTCCTTCCCCCAGTATTTGATTTCTTGCAAATGCTTTTCAGCACTCAGAATAGGCTCCATCCTCTACTGACACTCCACTATGTCGAGGAATTCGAAAGCTTCGCAACAAAAATTACCTTTGATATTAACGAACGTCCTTGCTGCTCTAGAATATAATTAAAATCAGCAAGTTCTTGTGCTCCTTTCTGTTGTTATGTCTTAAGTATACAAAATATTCCAAAGAAAATGTGTGAAGACAATTTTTGTTACGAAAAATTGAAGGATTTAAATATAAATTTAAACAAAGAATTTTTTTGAATTGCAAGAATTGTTTTCAATTTGCTAGGGATGAAAGGTAAAGTTTATACCGTATGCGAACAATTTGATGAGGATTCAAATTTTAAAAGCATCCCATTATGCATTTTTGTCTAGAACATTTTTTATTTTTCTTAAATTTTCTGCTTCATTGAATATAACAAACCACTTGCGTCATAATACAAGCACGTATTCTTTGACTGTATACTCTCTTCTCGTTTGCTCTTTGCGTTGTTTCTGGAGAATTTTTATCTATCTTTTGTTAAATTGCTATTGTGATAACAACACAAAGCAGTCAAAATAGGGAACGAACAATTTGCCTGCGAGCGCATAGACGTTTATCAGTTTTACTCTGAAATAACCCATATTATATCTCAATTCAGTTAAACACAATAGAAATGATATACAAATGTTATTTGATGGAATATGAATACGTACAATAATGTTAATTAAAAATTGCCCGTATTCTCAGATATAAAGAAAATAAATATGGAGTCTATAGTTTAAGATTCGAAACAAGATAAATTTTTTGCTCTCTAGCGTGAAGTAACAATCCTCGGCATTTGTCGACTTCACGATTTCATTTGAATATAGTAATTAGTCATTTTACGCGCGACTGTAGGAGAATTAGGTTTACTGACTTTCGATTTAAAAAGTTGTCTCTCTGATATTTCTTGAGAAGAAATTGATTCTAAGAATCAAAAGATCTTCAACTAATTTGAGAACAGGAATAGTTATATTTTGTCTCCGATCGTGGGAGAAGTGACACTATTTTGACCTGTTTTCTATGCGCAAACCTCAACATTCCAGAATAGTGGGCAGTTGCTAAGCAATTAGAAAATAACAGTGCGGTAATATTCTTACCGCACTGCTGTAGCGTGCGTTAATGTTACAAATGGATTATTACAATAAAATGGAACAAAGTATGGGTTTAATTTTTATATTGATCAAAGAAATAAAAGAAACATCTAATTTATAACGATATTCTTGAACACAAATTAATTGTTTTTAACATTTACATTTATTGTACAGTTTGTACAATTTGTAAATAGTACTGGAGGGCAAAGAGAATTTATAGACGTTGAAGCTGCATGGCTAATTGTTTGGTTCATCTTGTTTAGATCATTTTCATTTGAAGTCGTGTAATATCAAACATTACGATACTGATATGAGTATACCTACATTACATTACATCACTAGTGCGGTAAAGTAAAATTAATTGGAATGAACGTGTCAAAGTTCACAGTTTCCAGAATGCACCAGTCTTCGAACCGCTTGTATTCTTTTTCGTATTTATTGCAGGATTTAGCGGGTACTATAGTTTATTTCTTAACGTCTGACAGCACAGTAGCCTCATTAAATATTCAAATAGAAATTTATCTTTTAGAGTGATCCTAAGAATTTTACAAGTAAATACTAAAATTCTAATGCAAAACAAGTAGGTGTCTGTATCGGTTATCTATACATCCCTGTTCCAGCTCAAAATACAATATGGTAATAAAACTGAACAATGCCAGATAAACGATAAATATTGCGGCAGTGGCTATTACGATATTAGTTTATTCTGCTTACTTAATTAGATTCGGTCGACATTAAAGTTGAAATAAAATTCATTCGTTCAGGCCTATTAACAAGTTACATTTTCATTTTTATTAAATTAAATTAATTAAAGAAAATATAGTTTAATTTTCATAATTCAAATTTATTGACAATGAATTAATGTATGTCAAGTAAAGTAAACATACCATTTATAGGAAATATAAAATTCAATCTATAGTATCATCCACTTCGCTGGCCATACAAGAATCATCCGAAGACTCGTCGAGAGAGATCACTATCGGTTCTATAGTTTGTTCTATGAGGTTATCTAAAACCCACATTTTCTCTTCCTCTTTAATTACATGATTCACAGCATCTCTCCAGTTCTCTTCAGTTATTGTTGTCAATGAGTACTTCATTAGTTCACGAACATCTTTCATTTTAAATGTTTTATTATGTCTAGCTACATAACCTTTCATTTGGGCCCATATTAACTCTATCGCATTTAATTCACAATGGTATGGCGGCAAACGAAGCACTGTTATCCCACGATTCTTGGCTATTTCGTCAATAAAAAACGTTTTGAATTGTAGCTTGTGATCTGAAGCAACCTTTAAAAGTTCTTTTTTCAACATATCATCTTCAAATGGTATATCTTTTACGATTAACCAGTTTCTAATATCAGCTTTTCTCCAAGAGGTAGATGGAAGATTTTCTGTTAATCGCGAATGATACGTGGCATTGTCCATAACGATTACAGCATTATTTGGAATTAATTCGACCATTTGTGTAAAATACTCTTCAAAAACATCTGCAGTCATTTCTTCATGATAGTCTTTGGTTGATGTTGACTGAAACTCCAGTAAACCACCTTCAACGAACCCTTGATTGCATCCAATATGCGTTATTATTAGTCGGCGACCTTTACCGATAGGAGTTTTCAGTCCAGTAGATAAACCTTCTATGAAAGCTTGACGACTGGTTTTAATACTTTTGTCCTGTCATATTTTTTTCACTGAATGTCCTTTATTGAGCCATGTCTCATCTATAGATAATAGATTTGTCTTCCCTCCTGTCTGTATTTTCGGATATCTCGTAAATACTGTCGTCTCCAACATATTATTTGCTCGTTGTCGATTAGCACTGATTTGCGACTTTGCTTCTCCCAAGTAAAATTTAATTTGTGTAATATTTTCCACAAAGTTTTTCGCCCTATGTCAGGCAAATTCTCGTCCTCCTTTACCATTCTTAGAATTATGTCGAGGGTTGGGATCTCTTTTTTAAAATATAATTCGTGTACTTTTCGTCTTATTGTATTTTGCATATGTTCATCAAGGTCAAGTGGTTTTCTTCCAGTTAATTTTTTAGGTGGATATATATTTCTATGTTTCCTCTCCCTTAGAAGCCTGTAAATAGTAGATTCACTAACTCCTGTCATATTGGAACATGTCGAAACTATATTTCTAACAGTAGCAGCCGGCATTTGATGTACAACAGCATCATGCACATTTAACACTACAGTCTTCGTTTGTAAGCTAAGCACGCTCTTACACTTTACTGGGGTGAAACTTGAAGACATTTTTCACAACACAGTTAACACTTATGGAACGTAAGCGACTCTGAGTAAAACAAATTATACAAATTTGGGCGAGACCAAGCTTCACCGTATATACCTGCAAAATTTCTAAGTAGTCATTAGGACAATCCCTAGTAGGACCCTATTGTAATGTTTCTGGGAAACTATCAAGTTGTTTTAACTAACCGAATTTAGATTCATATTACCTTTATATATCAGATCGGGTATAAAATTAAATATTAAATAAATCCCTTAGATGAACGGTGACGCTTATGGTTTACTACCTGACTAGCATCTGTGACCTTTTCGCGTGCTGTCAGACAATAAGAAACAGACTATAGGGTTTGTATTGCGTTATTTGCAGCAAGTTCTATATCAGAATTCACACTTTTATAGTCGGAACTCATGTCGATACAATTATACCAAACTGAAGTGAACGCGTCAAAATTGACAGTCCGCAAAATAAATCAACAATGAGCGCAACGCTTGCTTGTTACATGATTCTAATATATTTAATTTCAAGAATATTGACTAATTTCAAGTAAATAATTAACATTATTGGTAGTAGGTGAAATATTGTACTATATTCGTATCGTAAATTCATATTACGATATTCAATGGGTTATCAGCAACAAATTTCCCATCTCATTTCGTAATATAAATCTTTACGACATTTATATCGTAAATATCTATTATCAGCCACTTCTACTTTATTATTGACTAATTCGTCAATATATTCGATAGGAGAAAAATTATTTTACTTTTGTCATAACAAAATAATTTCCATGATTACCACTTCTATATTTCAATATGAACATAGAGAAACCTATCAAAACTTACTTGATTACATCTCGAATGGAATATTTTTTAATAAATTTTTTAAATGTAAATCAGCGATCGATCCTCGTCTGGTGATTATCACAGTCGTTTGGAAATATGCTTTTCCCACTAATTATACACTATTATCGAATGAAATATGTCCCCAAATACACGTCAAAAGGGTTGCCATAGAAAATATGTTCAAACCTTCAATTCATCGAAATTATTATAAATATTTGCAAATATCATTGACTTGGTTGCCAAAGGAACTAAATTTGAAAAAAGTTCTCGAATAAGCTATTTTTGTTCCCGGAATATTTGTAGGAATATAAGTATCTATCTGTGGATTGTTCTCTATATTGTTTGTCATCACACTTATCACAGATTATCTTGTTTTGTTGACGTCGGTAACGCCGAATATTATTCACCAACATTTGCATGATTGCTAAATAAGCTATCTATCTTTCTACTGATGTCTCCGAAGAGAAAATAATCCAAAATTGACGGGGGTATTAAATTTTGTACAATTTCAGTACCTTCACACGAAACCACTATCAAATTCAAGAAGATTGGGCTTATTTGCTGTGTTGCTTTCAGAATCTTTGTATAATTATATTCGTCAAAAAAAGGAATTTAATTTTAAAATTGGTACTGTGGGTTTTGCTAGGTTTTTCTGAAGTTTTAGCAAATGCACCTTTCTAAATCTTGAGACACCCTAGCGTGCACGTTTTGATTACTTCCTTACATTACCTTTTTTGAATATGTGAGCAATGACTTGTATCAAACATTGCAAAAACTCTGGTAAGCATGCATAGAACAGCGAACATAAATACAACGTGTTGTGATATTTCCTTTCCATATGCAAATTGCAATGTCCCTGATATAAATAAAGAATTTAAATTTGAATTTGCTAATGTTCCTGTATGTACAATCTTTCACGAAATTCGAATTTTCACTCGGTTTTATAAAGTTTATTATTTATACACTAGCATCCATCGAAAGTGATCATCCAGGATGTACATTGAATTAACATGAACAGACTCTTTTATCACGTTAAATTCTGAATTGTTAAACCCTTGTTAAAAACTGTCATTTTCTCAAATGAAGATAAAAAAATATTTATTTCATTTTATTACGATAAACAATGAATTGAAAGTCTTGAAAAAATGAACCTCTGCCTATTTTTTCTCGATTGTTTTGACTCAAAACGTAAGCAGGATAAATTGTTTTCAGTCTGACGTCAAATGGGCAGGTATTGCGAGTATAAACTGTTTGGAAATATTGAAACTGTCTACTGCCTTGATTAGAAAAAACCAAGATATATTGACACTACATTTCCAAACACGTGGGTGTAGAAAATAACCAATTCCACAGATTCTGTTTGATACTGTTTGATATTGAAACAAAATTGTTATGAAAAGGTAGACACAAACATATAAATGACGAATAAAAAGACGAAAGAACTATAAGTGGGTATTAATAACAGAAAGAGGCAGTAATTGTGTCTTGGATCGATTTATGCTATTAACTATAATCTCCCATCTTTGTTTTTGTTTTCACAACAACTACAGGCCACTAAAGGATATAATTGACCTCTTCTATGACTCGAGATCGAGTAGAAAAAAATATGTACCAGATAGAATAGAAGGGGAGAAATCGAAAACAGACGTGGTCGGTATTCCGTGAGCCTCTAAATTGTTTACCGTCGAGATGTTAGGTAAAAATAGTTTACCTACGACCCCCCCTGTAATCAGTCAATAACACACAGTCGGTATCAATGTAATGACGTCTATTACGCACTGTAAAAGAAACGCACAGCTGTAAAGTAAATCGCACGGCATCCCTAGCAACATCTTAGCAACTGTCAATAGACGTCTCCATTTTATTCAAAATTTATTATTTGAAAACATTAGATATGGCCACGTTTTACTATGAAAAGCCCAAAGGGCTATGTATATGTATTGATTATGATTGGAAAATGGACTTTCGATTATCAACAATATATTAATAACGATTAAACGTTAGTTCTTCAATGTGCTTCTTTCATTGGTAATAGAGTAATAGAGATGGAGTTTACCAAGCACCTCTAATTATGTAACTGTTATTTCTTATGCTTCTTATAAAACATACAAGTACAAGTAGGTCGTAGGTAAAGTATAGTACGTAACTTGTGTTGTAGAGCATTTTACGCACTCACTTTTCCATTCGTGCGTAAAATGCTCCTTACCACACACGTTACGTAATATACTATTACGATATCGGAATCTGTCGCTTGGCTTGCATACAAACCTGATGGTTTTGTCGTATTGACGTTTGCTGTATAGCCAACTTCAGAAGACATGACTTTCGTAAGTTGGACATATTGTTCTGGAGGGCAAACAATCATATCATGAGATCATGTATTGATAAAAAAAATTGGTTGGGATCCATACTCTTCGTTAATAAAAAAAATAGCTAAAACATATTTGGCTAATGGAGTCTCTCCCTGGTCATAAACAAATAAAAAAAAATAAAAAAAAAGGTAGAACGTGTCGCGGGACACACGGTAGGAACTTTAGTTCCTTTTAAGCAAAAGTTATGTAATACATCTGACGTTATGGATAAACAATTTGCATATTCTTTGGTGGTTGAGTAGTAAGCACACCAGACTCTCACGCGGTAGACCCGGGTTCGATTCCCCGCGAGGAATTTTTTTTTATTGTTAATAATTGTATTTTTAAATAATCATTCTGCTTGATATTAATAACGACAACAGGTAGACGTTTGAAATATTTAGCAGAATATTCATTATTATAGATAATGGTACGGTACCCTCCATGAGGGAGTCCGACTGGCAACATCTACTTATAACAGCATCGTATATTTAAAAAAGGAAACCGTAGCACTATACAAATTGGACATTCGTTGACCACAAAATTAGTGGAAACATAAAATTGAATTGTTTAATTTTTAATTTGAAGTTATATTACAGTTTATAGAAATTTTTATTTTCTAGATTTTTTCCTAAGTGGGTCGTAGAAAAAATATGTTGCTCGACTCGTGTGGATTGTCCATATCGCACTTGAACGATTGAGCACTCCGCCTACGGCGTCGTGCTTCATCTTCGTCCTCGTGCGATATGGCCATCATATCTACACTAGTTACACAAACTACAATTTCTTTCAAAATATGCCCTTTTACATTTAAAAACTACTTGCCAAATGTCAAATCAATTTATCCATCCATTTTAAAGTTATCGAATTAATTCAAGTTTTCAAAATTTCAACACCCTGTATTTCGAAAAGTAGCTAGACCCCTTAATCGCGCAAAAAAAATTATGGAAATAATAGTAAAAATTTATCCGAAATTCAAGTAGATCACTAGCATTGCGAATACCAGCTTTGCATAGAATTTCAATATAGCATCGGTGGTTCAGTGGTTAGAATGCTCGCATTGCACGCGGGCGGCCCGGGTTCGAATCTGGGTAGGAGCATATTTATTATTATGAATCGCTGCTTCGTAAACGAGAGAGAGACTAAGGAGGCACAAGCACGCAAAAGCAAGGCACATAACGAAGCAATGTAACATAACGCAGCGTAACGTAACGCGTAACGGTCAGATCTTTTGCGTCGCGACCCCTGGTCGCTCAAACATAACCTGGCGTAAAGAACTAAAGTTCCAATAATCTTTTACTAGATGTCACAGTCCGTTTTCTACGAGGATTTTTGTCACAAAAATTTATGTATTAAGAAATAACTGGAGTGGTGGCTGGTAACGCAATTTTACAAAAACTACATTATAATAGAGTAAGATCCCAGAGCGATTAGACATAATATATATAATATAACTTATTTTCAAATATATGAAATGTTAGGTTCCCAGTAGCATCCCGTGTGCTTTGAATACCTGTGTGCTTGTGGATAACTTAAAATAAGAGTTACTTTACTTTAATCCAAATGTCTGATTTTTATATATGTTTTGTAGAATGATATTCTAGAGTAGTATCATAAGTGTCGGGCACTTTCCAAAACTTTTGTCAGACGCTTTAAAGCTCCACAAAAAATAAATAAACTTTATTTATTTTCACATGTCTGACTTTCAAGGCAACTATTATCAAATTATATTTAGTTAGTCAGACCAATTGTGATGACCGAACAGCCCCTAAACATCAAAATTATCAGGCGGGAGTATAAGTGCGCTAACAATTATTTGTTGGCTTGTTTATCAATGTTTACCATTTCAATATGTTCCATATTTTTTGCAATATACAGATGTTTACAGTTTTTTTTGTAAGATAACATTTTCAGTGCGATCATTCAAAATACTCTTTATTAAAAGTTCTCATGCAGGTTCTCACTTAACCTTTTCTTTAAAAAGAATCAATTTGTATTTAATTTATTTAATTTCTAAGAATACTTTTTATGTTTAAAGCAAGTTTATCATTGGATAATAAAAATTTTTGACAAATATACACGTTTTTTTTATTGAAACTAATTATTTGATTAATCTCTGATCCATTTATAATGAACACATTTTTTTTTCGGAGATTTATGGTGATGCAAAACTTTTGAATCTACCCATGTGTATATCAACTCACAATGTCTTAGTCTGTGTATGTATGTGCCCTTCATGCACAACGTATAGTATTCAGTATAGTTCGGATCTGTTGGAGCACCTATAACTTAGTAATAAGTAGTTGCCTTGATAACATATTTGAAAGTCAGACATGTGGAAATAAATAAAGTTTATCCATTTTTTGCAGCTTTAAGGCGTCTGACAAAAGTTTTGACCCATGGAAAGTGTCTGACACTCATGATACCACCCTAGAAAATATTATTCTACAAAACAGATATGAAAATTAGACATTTAAATTTAAGTAGAGTAACTCTTATTTTTAGCTATCTTTCTCACCTGTCCAGGTGCCCTTAGGATAGCTTCACAAACACACAGGTATTCAAAGCACACGAAATGCTACTGAGAACCTAACATTTCATCTATTTAAAAATAAGTTATGTCTTATCGCTCTGGGATCTTGGACTATAATATTGGTATTATGAACATACTAAAAATTCACTTTTCAACACCAAACTTGGGTAGAGACACACTGTATACTTGATGAATTCAAAACATCATTTTTAGCTGTGGAAGAAATGCGGTATTAAACCAAAGTGTGACGTATATATCTGTTTTCAAGGGTTCTGATTAATGGAGTTTCATTAAAGAGTTCCAGGATTGATTGAAAAAAAATCAGTTCAAGTTGCCGTGGAAAATACAGTGGAAAAACAGCTGAATAATTATTTCTTGCTCCAGGCAACATCGTTTTATAGAAAATATCATCAATATTTTTTTCTTGAAACGTATTTTTGTTAAATTATACAAAAATCAAAAATTTAAAATAAGAGTATAATAGCCGCTATATGCTATTTATTTCACAGATTTGTTTTTTCAGCTTCGGCTTTATTGTCACTTGATACAATCAGCAATTGGTTCAATTCGCTGTTGCATCGCTTAATGCATATTTTCAAAATATTTATTCAAACACGAAAATCAATATTGGAGCCAAATTAAAATAAACAAATCGAAACCCTTTTTGTATGGATCGCCTACAGAAATTTTCGTATTTGGCGCGTAACAGCTCTCATCATCGACTGGAGAGCCAACAAAAAATTAAACTGCAGGTCCATTGAGATACAGCGATAGGGACCATGAAAATGAAAATAAGAGCTACATAGGCGTAGAATGCGTATACAGCGAGGCTTAACTACGGTTTGGGTAGTTACATAAAAGTTTACGGATTTTTTTATTTTCATTTAGTTAATCGGCCGAAAGGAAGCAGTCAATTTGTTCAACCCAGCTGCTGCTGATCCACATCATCATCCCATGAGTATTCTATACACTTGTTAAACTGATCGTTGAGCGTCTTTTGAATCAAAAATAACTGCTTGAAATAATAAGGGTATTGAACTTTGATATTTCCAACAGAGGTTTCCATATTTTTTATAGACTCTGTCTTTAACTTTTTTCAACACAATTAAACTAGTTTTAATTAGATTTCGGTTGGCTAATATGCCTCATACACAGCTACCTTCGCAGGTTTATTAGTTATGCCACGACTCTTTTTATTGAACCAGTGCAACTGGAGCAATTAGCGCGTTCGATAACTGAAGGTGTATGTAGGTGTAGTACAGGGAATGAAGCTCAAAAAAAGGTAAAACCTCGCAATTTTTTCGTCCAGCATGGATTGACTTGAAATTTTAACAGGAGGTTGGTGATAGCCGAAGGTTCAAAATCTATGTCGAACCGAAGTGCGCTAAACGGTTTTTAGGGGTGAAAACTACCCTTATTTGTCAAAAATCATAAAATAACATTTTAAGCCTGAACATGGGTAAGATTTGGTTTGGATAAGTTGAATAATGCTTGTTTTGAGCTTTGGAATACAATTTCATCATATTTCAACCCTGAAAAAGCAGCCCCTGTTACAGCTTAATGTAAAAAAAATCACGAATCCTTAAAAAATGATTTCGCCTTTGATTGATTTGCATAAAAAATTGGGATTAGGCTCAACTCACCCTCTGCTTTATATATCATGTCATGCCGACGAACCCTGATTGTTTCTTAGGGGTGAAAACTACCCCTAAATGTCAAAAATTAAAAAATAGCATTATAAATCTTAAGATAGGTGAAAATTGGTTTGAATTAGTAAAATGATGAATTTGTTACATTTCAAAATACAATTTTATACTTTTTCAACCCTTAAAAATTAACTGTTATTAGTGTTATATGTAAAAAAAAATTTTTTGCCAAGAGAAAAATAATTAATGCTAATAAGGATTTGCTCAATAATCCTGTTGTAAAAAAAATGTGTCACGTGCATTAAGTAACTTTTCAACCTTTAAAAACCACCCTTCATAACATTGCAGTCTTTATAAACTATTGTAATAGATATAAATTGAATTCAAATTTTTAGAAAAAAAATCGATTGGTTTTTTTAACGTATTTCCTTCATTTTTGATGATAAAAAATTTATTCAATAACGATTTTGTAGGGTTTTTCAGGAACTACAAGGATCTGTCAGTCAAATCTCTTTAGACCCTTCCGTTTTTAAATAGGGTGAGTTTAAAGGGCTAAAAAAAGGTGGTGCTCGTGCGTAAATAGACGTTTTAAACGGCTATATCTCGTCAAATATGAACTGTACAAAAAATCTACTTACAGGAAAATTTTTGTCATAAAAAAGCTACAATTTCGTTTCTTAACTTTGCTTGTACCTCTAATATTTTCGGAGTTATTTTGAAAGAAAGAGTAAAAGATACAAAATTATGAAAAATAACTTTTTACTTTAAGCCATAATTTTTCGAAAACTATGAATTGGTCAAACTTCATGGACATATTAACCATACATGTACAAAGAGAATTGCACAAGGGTGGAGATCAATTTTGATTAGGGGGGTAGTTAGTGGGTTGTTTTCACCGATTTTTCTGTATAAAAAATTTAGTACTGACAGTTTTTTTGTCATAATTCACTCAATTTTGATGCTACAGACCTTTTTTTTTAAAGAAAGGTCTAATTATGCTCTTTGGAAAAGATTCTATGAGTTTTCTACGAAAAATGCATCATTTTTCCGGTATTTGACTTTGAATCTATCACATTTTGCATTTGGGAAAAAAGCTAATCATTGATAGGCCATATCTCGGTTCCTATTGGTTTTAGAAAACATATAAGAAAAGGGTTTTGCTTGTTCTTTTAAAAGCTACAATTTTTCTTTCCACAGTTTTTTTGATAAAACGCATAATTTTCGAGTTATCCGCGAAAAACATATCAAAAACGTCGATTTTTTCCTCTAAAAAGCGTTACTTTCAATCGCGAATAACTTAGAAAATATTGATTTTCCAAAAATAATGTATAGAACATTTTTTGCTTAGAATCACTTTTTCAATCGATTCCTGTGGTTAAAATGTAATGAAAAATTTTCACCCCCGAGATGGGGTGGCAACCACCCCCAAGGCCTTAGCGCCCTTCGGTTCGATATAGATTTTGATCCTTGGGCTATCACCTACCTTCTGTTAAAATTTCAAGTCAATCCATGCTGAACGAAAAAATTGCCAGGTGAAATGCTTCATTCCCTGTACTATTCCAGAAATAAGTCGCGACGCGTTTAAATGTGTCTTAGAGAGTCGTCAGTCGAGCATGTAATCGACATGATACAACTGAAAATGCCGAGTTTAAACTTGGAGAAGGACGAGAACAAGCCACAACTGTTGTGGCTCGTTCTCGTTACACAAGCTCAAGACCGTTTAATAGTCTTGACGGCTAGGAGAAACCCAGCATTCTCAGCTTCAAGAATTAAAAGCTCCTTAAGATTAGCTACTAGACTAGTTATTTCTGGCCAGACTATCAGGAGAAGGTGACATATTTGTAATTTGAGCACAAGAACACGATCTACATACCCACATTAAACAGCGGCGCAACGTACATGCAGACATTAGTAGGCTATAGAGCACAGATATTGAAAACTGGAGGCATTGTTTTTTCTCCGACAAATCACGATTTCGATTGTATACGTCTAATGGTCGAATTTTAGTCTGGAAAGGAAGAGAAGCAGGAGTGAGGTTGACAAGTGAAAGGGAGAAGTACAGAATTGAATCGGTGAAAATTGAAAAAAAACTAATCGGTATAAAATACAATAACAACTCTTCAGTATCATTAAAATAGCTTAGCACAAAGCATTTTCTAGATTGAAGCAAGTCTGCGGTACGCCGAATGAAAATTAAATTTTAAGAGAATTAGGTATACTGATTGAAAGGGATGTGAGTGAGAAAGTGATTTCACTATTTGCATGAGACGTGGAGTTCGGAGTTTTTTGGAAATGAAAATTAAGTTATGACGAAATTGCTCAACAGTATTAAAATTCAGTTCACGTAGGCTTGGTAGCAATTTTTTTCAAGAATCTACATTTTGCAGGCCTAGAGACATTATGGTAATTGAGTTCAAATTTATTATACAGTAGGGTGACGCAAAAAATACAATTTTTTCCAGGGTCGTATAAAAAAATGTCAGTTTTTTATGTTTCAGGAGCCCACTCAAAAGACAGCTCAAAAAAATGTTTGAAAGGTCGCTCAACATTTTCTTGAATGTCTAGAATCGCCAAAAATTGAATTCCACATTTTTTTTCTCGCTAGGTACCCACGGTATAATTTCATAAACAAAAAAAATGAGTTTCTGGAAGTTCAAGTATGAAATTTAAATTTTGAAAGGTCGCATATATATTTTTCTACAAACGTGTTGAAAATGCCATTTTTAGCACTCCATAGAAGCCTTAAAAATGTCACTTTAAGACACTGAGTGCCTTAAAATGTTTTTTGTACAACTGTCATTAAAAGTGACACTTTTAATGATAGCAAACAATGTTAAAAACGATTGTTTACATAGCAGCGTGTTAAAAATACTTTTAACACTAGTGTTAAAAATATTTTTAGCACGCTGCTATGTAAACGTCTGCCATTCACAACAATCTTTTGATTATTTGAATACTAAAATGCATTTTGAATTTATTGTCATTGCAAATTCGCTCGTTTCATTATCAAAATAGGGAAGTTGTACAAAAAACATTGTATGGTATTTGTGTTAAAAGTGATTTTATTTTGTTCGTGAAATTGTTCAATTCGCTCCGCTCATTTCACAAACGTTTTCACTCACAAAATGAAACCTCACTTTTAACACTCATATCATAAATAACTATATGGCACTGCTGGTAAAAGTGAATTGTCAAATTTTGAAAGCAAACGTCAAAATATTCAGATTTTATTTATTAACATTAATATTAATAGTACAATTTGTGCAATTTGACAAATTAATCTCCTGCACTGCTGTTTTACCATTTTCCGTGGATAAGGAGGAATGATGCGCAGAAAAAATGGAATTTAAATTTAAATAATTTAAAATTATCTCTATTGGATGTATTAATAAAGGTTTTTGAAATTTAATTCAAACTGTATTATTGCATTTTTTGAAAGTTTGTAGAAAAAATATTGTATGATTTACGTGATAAAAGTACGTTTTAAGGCACTCATGTGAATTGCAGACCTGCAAACCTTCACATGCGTGCCTTAAAAATATACTTTTAACACTTATATCATAAATAACTAGTTTTTTTATTGGTGAACCATTTCACCTATTTAAAGCACGCCTCAGCGTGTTTAAATCGAACTTTAAAAAACGCGCGTGTTTTAAAGTTACCGTGGCAACATCAACAACTCGGGAAACGAAGTTTAAATCTATGGTTTAAATTTTTAAATCATGTCTAAGTGACAATTTTATTATTATTGATCTGACAGGAGTAGTTTGTAATGTCAAAACTTTTATTTGAACAATATTTAACAATGTCAAATTTATAAATTAAAATGAAAAGTGCCGGTGGTATGGTTTGAAATATTAATATTTCGATTTTTCAAATCTTGGAAATGGTATTTAAATTAATACTATTGACATTCACAGAACTCTATGAGGTTGAGCTTCCATCAAAATACAAATTAGTTTATGTTTTTCTCATTTCCATGACAACGCAAGGTATACATCATATACATCACGAATTCAACCATTTGACATTTAGTTCTTATTTCCATCTATGATTTCCATTTCTTGTTGTTCTAGTAGTTATAGACCAGTATTTATAA
>CAJUYG010002360.1:19779-33524 GCA_910591675.1 Galerucella calmariensis | reverse complement strand
GATTTCCATTTCTTGTTGTTCTAGTAGTTATAGACCAGTATTTATAAATTCAAAGTGCACCAATAAAAAAAATAGCGTAAAGTATTCGTGGATAACTGGTCCTTAAAACCCTTGCTCTATTTCGAGCACTCCGGCTTCGCCACCCTATAAAGATCCTCAAATTACATAAATTAAGTCAAATTTATTAAGATCGATAAAAGTTTAATGCTTGAATATTATTAATTTATTATATAAATATTAATCATTTTACACGCGAACCTCGAATTTGTGACTAAAATGTATCAGTTTTGATTTTATTTTCCCCAAAGATATTTTCTCTCTCAGCTCTGTATTGAATAATTAATTAAAATGGTAATACGAATTTTATAGTAATAAATCTAGACGGAAATGTAGGTACCGCATGGGTACCGCCCGGAATATGTAATGGGAATTTTTACTTACTGCCAGATGTGACTTTTTTCTGTTCTCCACTCAAAAACGTTTTATTATTTTGTTACCATACTCTTTCCATTCATTAGGAGTGAGTCTGGCCTGTAAAATTTGTGTGCTGGAAAAATTAACATCATTAAGAAGAGCTTTTTTAAATGCTCTAAATTTTTAAATATTCCATTTAAAAGTAAGCCTATTTGAATATTTAATATTTCAAGGTATGATGGATGTGACGTTTACAGTTTTAACATTGGCGTAAATATCAGCTTCGTTAGTAGCGTCACTTTTACTAAAAAGGTGTTAAGACTTATAACGTTCCGCGTATAAAGTTTTTATCCCTTTCTATTCATTGTTCAATTTTGTACAATAATTACATATTTTAGTTTTTTTGATATTCCCACACAAAATTATATTTGATACAATAATGTTTGGGAGCTTGTCATTTAATTCTATTCAATTTTCATTTCTTGTCTTTTTTTCGCCACGTTTTCACCATCAAAGTTTGACAGTCCAAATCCAGAACCAATTTTTGATGGAACTAGTCGAAGTATTAATCCTGGCTCAGACGACTAGTGTGGCTTAGCTCATTTTCATAAAAAACAAGAAATTCCAACACAATCTCATTTGTCCACTCCATTTTAATCAAGGAAGAACAATCAAAAAACGTCTGTACGCTTCTGGTAGTCTTTGAAAACTAAATGAATAATTCCACCAATGAAAGCAAATTATTTGTGCATTAATTTTGAGCGCATCTACAAGTATAAACAAGTATGTACTAGGCAAGTGTAGGAATAATCGTGATCCCTTTGACTCGGACCATTTTTACCGCCTTGGAATGGAAAACCAACGAGTGACAATTGATTGTACAAGCAGGTATAAGTAACCCACTCACACGACATGCCAAGTATACACAACTACACGGGTCGTCTGAGCCCGGTTTTAGTAGTGAACAGAATCTTGCTAAATACCTCCAAAAATACAGTCCACAACTCGAACGGAAAACATTAAACTTGGTAAGAGCAAACCCTTCTTTAGAGGGTTGGTCCTGTCTTTTTTTCATTTTGTTACATTTTTGATTGTTTATTGCATAATAATTATAATAACTTGAAACATTAGGTACTATCGGTACCTGGAGAAAATCTGATTTTTATGAATCACCATATGTAACTTTAGGTATACATGCTTATGCCTTCTCAGGCGTCCGATTGGAGTTCTTCCTGAACTCATGTTTTCCATTCTTTTCTGTCCCTAGCTAATGCCTTCATCTCTCCTAATGACTTTCCTTTGTTTTTTCCAATTTCTTCAATCTGGTCTATCCATTTCCTCCTGGGTCTTACTCTTTGTCTTTTTCTTGATATTCCCATTTCCATTACTTTTGTTGCTATTCTATTTTGCTTTATTCTTATTAGGTGGCCAAACCAGTTCAATTGTTTCTTTTCAATATTTGATATTATTGGGTCTTGATTAGTTATGGTTCTGATTTCTTCGTTCATTACCTGCTATTCTTCTTTTTGTTTCATGCTTTTTCTGCAGTACCCAGTTCTCACTGGCATAAGTTATAGTTGGTACTGTAATTTTGTTGTACGAGGCTTGTTCAATTGAAACCCATCTTTGGTCCAGGAAAAATTTATTGACAAGTACAGTTACAAATAACTACCACTACAATTGAGGCACATATCCCACTGTTTCACCAACCGATGTATACCCTGCTGATAGAATTCTTGTGGCTGCTGCTGGAAGAATTCTTTCACAGCGTTTTGTACTTCTGTGTCCGACTGAAAACGGTTACCTTTTAACGCCTTTTTTAGTGGCCCAAAGATGTGTAAATCGCAAGGCGATAAATCGGGACTATAGGGTGGATGCTCTAATATCCTCCATTTCTTTCGTTGCAGATTTTCTTTCACTACGTTGGCAACATGAGGCCGAGCATTTCACATTTGGACGGATTGTTAACAACAAACACCATTTCAAAGTCACAATACTTAAAATCGCTGTCAAATATAAACGAAATAAACAGATCAGTGTGACGTTTGCATACACTACTAATGTTGGAAAACGTCAGTTGAATGATTACAATTGTTTCCAAGGCTAACCTGACCAAAGATGGGTTTCAATTGAACAAGCTGTGTATATTTCCATCTTGTTTTCATATCAATGTATTTATGGCTTAGTAATATTCGATATAAGTTGATTCATTTGCTCTGTTTCTGCATCTATTTTTCCATCTTCTGTTAAAATATATCCTAGGTAGTTATAGGTTGTTACTCTTTCGAATGTTTTGTGATTACATTTCAATGCCTCGTAATGATTCCCCTGTTTTTCATTTACTATCATTATTTTGGTTTTTTCTGTATTTATTGTCATTTTCATTTTTTCTATTTCTCTTGTCAGTAAGTTAATTAGTTTTTGCATTTTATTTCTCGAGTTTGATATGAGTACGATATCGTCTGCGTATAGTAGATTACTTAGTCTGACCGGTACCATGTTCCTGTACCCTATTATCATGCCCAGATTTCCTTCTTCTTTTTTTATTTACTTCACTATTTTGTCCATAATAATAACAATTAATATTGGGCTTAAGCTATCACCTTGTTTTATACCTTTTTCCATTGAAAACTCTTCCGATCTTCGACCTCCTATCTGCACTCTTAATTTGACAGTCTCGTATGTGCTTTTAATTATATTAATTAGAGCTTTCGGTACTTCTAAGTATTCCAATACCTCCCAAATTTTCTCTCTTTCTACTGTATAAAAACTGCCTTCAAGTCTATAAATGCTAAATACATTTCTTCTCCCGCTCCAATTGTATTATCAATTAGTCTTCTTAAAATGTATATATTATCATTATTGATCAACGCTGTGATGCTTTGATTAGTGCTTTAAAACGGGGCCTCCTCAGTGAAACTTTAAACCTGGCGTGTGTGTTCTTGACATTTAATTGTTAGTGTACCTATACCAGTGAATTTTTGTTCATAAACATAAACACACAGCTTATCGATTAGGTTGCCCTCCTGCACAATATGGCCGACCTGTCAAAGTCATCTGTTCTGGTGGTCTATATAAGAGAAAATGCTTGTGTGGATGGGTTTGTGAGAAAATTCTGCCAACTTTTTCTTACAAAACTTTGGTATTAGTAATTATACTTTGTTACTGAATACTTTTATTATTCATTTCAATTCTTACGCTTTTCTATTGGCTGATGAAACTATATGAAGATCTCGGAAAGCCATAAAGTATTCTATTAATAAGTTACAATTTCGTACTGACAGAATAGAACAATTTTACGTTTTAAAGCAGTCGAAGTTATTTTATCTCATGGTTAATAAATTATATTGTCGATCTTAAACTTTCCTAAGGAAAGTTTCTGGAGAACGGATTAGACGTTGAAGAAAAAAGTTGAAAAGTTTTCTACTGATAAACCCAAGGATATATAGATATAATTCAATATCCGCTGCATTCCATGAACGCACTAGATCCTAAATAAGAATCTTAGAAATAATTTTCGAGAAAATTCTAATCCTTATGTTATCAAAATTGTCAGTCATAGTACGAAGCGATAGAATGAGGCTTGACAGAAGGCCACCTTCATACAAAAAGTACAAGGTCGACAAGGAACTCCTAACCATGATATTGAAACTGAGCTTGATTCACATTAGTGAAAATAATTTTCACATGAAAATAGAAAATTCGGTATTTTTCACAGAACCACGTGAATATCTCCACACAAAAAGACCACGAATATTTTCAAATAGTAAATTCCATGTGAACTTAAAATTTCTAATAAAATTACTGGAAGTGAATGCAAAACAACACAGTATCTTTGAGTCTTGACTCTTTTGACATATGAAGAGAACTAATACCTAATGGCCAAATGGCCTGAAATAGCACCTCTTATAAATTGAGAAACGACGACAATAGCAGTGTGGATTCGCCAGTTATAATCCATCTATGAAAGTTAGGTTAGGTTACTGTCAGATAAATGAAGCTTTCCTACAATATTCGGAAGACTGCCTCCTGGTGAAGAAGCAGAAAAACGTACACTCCTATCTATATAGAAAACTTGTCGAAGGTCTCCAATTTTGGTGAGCAATGATAAGGTAAGGGCTAGACTAGATATGCATAAAACACGAATTTCTCAAAAGGTGACTCCGTAAAGCTGTTCAATCACAAGTGCCGAAACAGGGAGAGAAAGTATTGGCCAAGAATGCTCAAGGATACCGATATCAATGTGTTGGCTTCAGCCAGACCCCAGCAGTCAGGTTATTCGTAACGAATAAATAAAAAGAAGGGAAAAATGTCACGTCGAACCTGTACTGGCGAATATTAGAAGATCCATGTAGAAAAAGAAGAATAATAAAAAACTTGAGAGGTGTCTAGGGACACCCGGATGGAACGAAGTTCCTTTCGATTAATTAGTGAAGGAATTGTACATATACATACACACACCGAAACATTTATATATATATATATACATATCTATATGTACTCTGTCTGTCTATTCTTTCATACACGTCATATATGCGCGGGACTTTGTAAACACAACAACAGAGTGTATATATATAAACATACTCTTTCGACTTCGTAAACACAACAGCGTATAGGTTAGAACACGCACGGCTTGCTAAATACATACGTTCTGAAATTGTAATATTAAAATATGTTTTGTTTTTGAATTTATTAAAATTATGACGCGTACACTTGCTAAACACACAAAATGTGGAGATTATAATGCGTATGACTTGGTTAGCACAATAATAAAGAGAGGTTATAGTGTGTACTTGCTAAAAATACAAAAGCATTTATTATTATTATTTGTATATAATCGAACATTGCAGCATGTAATACCTTTCTTCGCATCTAATACACATGAGAGCTCATGGCAGCATGTATTGAATGCCTGATATAGACGTGTAGGTTGATGGTTCGCGCCCGGACTATGGTGAAAATTTTTTCAATTTATTTGCTTTCTATAAGAAAGAAAGATACAGACAGAGAAACATGCGATGCGCACAGCTTACAATAGCTTCCTATATCAAAAAGTGTCGTGACAAAACTTTTCGTAAGATTTTTATCCGTCTAGCCTCCTTTCACAACGCGCGATAAGGAACTTCGTTCCAATAACATTTGGAATCATCTAGGAATGTTATAGGAAAGTCAATAATGTCAATAACAGGAAAAAATTAGGGAAAGGTGGATAGGGAACGTAAGTTTTTGGTTTGAAAGTTACAGCTGTTAGTTCTGAAAGTGGGATATGATTGGTAAAGTATCGTAAAAGTATAATTTGAAGAAATAACGTTGGAAATAATAGTCCAACAATATCAGCAAGCAATCCAACAAGTATTTCAAATAACATCCCAATTAAGGTAACGAATTACGAGTTTATCCATCAAATAAGAAAAATGAGATTAATGGTTGAAGAAATAAGAAATGAGAGCCAGAGTTTATATAATAGAGATAACTAACATGAATTCCTCAATATTACCCAATCAAACATTGTAACAGTGGCGTTTGCTCTGTGGAAGTTCCGTATAAATATTTATTCTGTGCGTTTTGAAGTCGACTGTCAAAGCAAATATCCTAAAACAAATCGTAATTCGTCATTCCTACTCATACAGTTTGTCACGCTTTCATTATTGATCAAATAAGAGATTTCTATTCTGTAATTATTTATATACGAGTTGTTTTGTAGATTGTAGTTTTCAGGTGAGTGGTTGATGGACAGTTGAATTCTTATATACATTGACAGAACGATTTGTGTTTCCACAATAATATTTTACAAATAGGATAATATCCAGTTATTAGAAGCAAGAAAGTTTAATTTTCTTACATGGAACGCAACTAAAGTTATTAGTATATTAAGTATTTAGAACGGTAAGGGTTGTTTACCGGTCGACAGCAATTTAGCTGGAGACCGGTATTACCCGTAACGTTCGAGATGCTTATACCATTTTTTGCGCAATCGTATTGAAATAAATTTCGAATAATAGTTATTTACGTACGCATGTGAAGTTTGCACGACGACGCCGTAGGCAGAGTCGTGTAATCACATAAGTGCGTTAATAATTCCTATCACACGTGTTACGTACAACATTTTATCTACAATTGTTTATCAGTATTATTATTTTTATATTGTTCTGTTCGGTTCTTTTTGTTCTTTTTGTGTAATGAATGAAGAAATATATTATTTAGGACCACTCAAATTTATGTAGGGCTAAGACGTCGGTAAGTAATTCACTTACCGACGTGCTAGACTTAGAAACCAGTAAACCAATAAACACAACCTACCATCCTGACAACCGATGCTGTCAATAAACAAAAAAGATCGATCGCGCGAAAACGAATTTAACACACACATCACAGTCGTTTATAACAAGATTTCATTAAAAAGTCATTAGACGTTCTGCTCTGACAACAGCTGTAATGTCCGAAATTATTGAAATTGATTGAAAATTTTTAGAAAGCGTTGAATAGTTGCTATGGTTACTTTCGATTGTTTATCAATTCTTTTTGTGAGAATTTGTGAAGTTTGTGAACAATGCAAGTAAGCGATTTTGTTTCTGAGATAATCCTTCAGGAAGCTGAAGTCCAGCGAAGTCCAAGCATTATGGAGAGATATTTTCCCGATTTAAGGAATGGGAAGAAAAGCGGGGCGTAATTACAAAAAATGAGAACAGTGCAATTTCATCCATGGGCTCGAAAATTTCGAAAATTCAAATCTGTTGGATAGAAATGGTATTCAAAATTTTCAAACAAACGTAAATGACTTTTGAAATTTTTTTCCAATTTCATACTGACTTCATATAGACGGTACTGCGAAATAATATTTACGACAGTTCCTACACTGAGAAAAAAGCACGATTTCACGATGTGTCGTCTCCGAATATAAATTATTGTAAAAATATGCAGCTTTGACGATGGCGCTCACTTACTCATCTGAACTTATCCGATAATCCTTCAAGTACACCTAAATTTACCTATAAATTGATCAAAATTACCAAAAATCACCTGGGATTAGCCAAAACCTCCTTTGGAATACCCAGACTACCTTGGATTATCAAAAACTTTCTTTGGAATACCTAAACTACTTAGAATTGCCAAAAACTTCCTTTGGAATACCCAAACTACCTTGGATTACCAAAAACTTCCTTTAGATCAGGTACCCAAAACTTCCTCTGGAATACCCAAACTACCTAGGATTGCCAAAAACTTCTTTTGGATTACCCACACTATCTTGGATTGCCAAAAACTTCCTTTGGATTACCGCTAGATTACCTAGCCCTTGTACCTCAGTGACTAATTCCTCGGGTATAGGTACCTAAATGCTGGGAACCAAATCAAACACGTATGTTTAGACCATTCTTAATATGGAAACCAAATTACATATACCCAAAAATCAAATGTAGAAACCACAACACCAGTTCTCGGTATAAATCTAGCTGTAAAATATCGAAGCATTATATTTTATTCTCACTTTTATACTGGAATTGTAGAATTCTACATTATTTAGATGAAACATATTGATCAAGCGATTAAAGAGGGACTCAATTTTATGTTTCACTGTGAAATGGGAATTCAGTATAGAAATGATTCTAATTCAACTCAAGACGAGACCACACAGGTTTGCCATTCAGGATTCCGAAATGCTATTCTATTGTACAATCAAAACGCATTGATGTCACATTCTAAGACAAGCATCAGTAAATCTTTGTTAGTAAGTTTATAACAGATCTTCTCTAAAGAAGTACATCCAACACTACAACATCCAAAGTTTTGTATTTCGAACTTGGACAACGAATTGACGGAAAAGTAACTGTAGTTTAAGATAATTTTCGAGTTTCTAAATTCAATTCGAACATTGTTTTCTCTTGCAGGAGTTCAAACTCATAGTTTTCCTTCGAGCTGTGTGTGATTATTTGCGCACGGAAGCTATTCAAAGTATCTGTAGATGTATTTTGAAGACAAATATTTTGTTAATGATAGACTAGAGGCGCCTCTTCTAGTAATTTTGTTCATACGTTCATACGTGAAATAGAGTTGTATACAACCATTATAACATACAGGTGCGGCGAATATTTGACAGTGAGCACTTATGGGCAAGATGCAATATGTCCAAGAGAGAACCAAATACTTTTCCTTCAATAAACACCCACTAATCGAGCCTTAATTGGACACTCTCCGGAGAGGGCACTTTTCACTCACAGAATATACGGAAAATATATTTTCGCCTACCTTACCGGAGAATCAATCATACAAACACACGTGAGTAAAGTATGCATTCCGTACTAGTCAGGTAAACTACTGTTATAACCCCAATTTTTCAATCAAATATAGTAATAATATCTAATCATAATGATAATGGTATTGAAAACTTAGATCAAAATGTTGTTAAATAGAAGTTTGACGTACGACTCCAGGATTTATCATACTTTTACTATCTGATTTCCACTCTGCAACATTTTTTACAAGGATACTCCAGGGTAGGGGATCTCTGAAGGCGCGAGGGTGCTGCCACGTAGAGAGTCCCGTCAGTTAGTGGTAGCTGCAAATTCTTCCGCATATATCAGCGCTGACATCCTAACCTAACAAACTGACAAGTGCCTGAAAACTTATCTATGGTGACAGCTGCAGACCAACATTTGACGACATGTATCGTGAGTTTGTCCAGTTTTTGTATTTAAAAACTATTTTGTTTATTTGTGTGTGTGTGTGTGTTGAGTTGAGTTGGTTTTTATTGTTTATAGTGGGACTTTTACTTTAATAGACAATGTCGAGAATATGTATTGTGAAAGACTGTAATGTGAGGTGCACCCGGTAAGCTTCATCTTTATAAAAAAACATGTTTCGTTAAATAAAAAGTGACAAAAGTAGTTATTCTTCCATATAACTTCGAACTTCCCAGCATCGTTGTTGAATTTCTAACATTTATTTTTCTTTGTTTGTCATTGAAATATGTGAAAAAACGATCCATTTATTGTATACTTTTTTGATTCAATAAAATATATAAACCTGATGATCATTGCTTTATTTTCTTACTTCAGGCATTATATGGTCCATTTTTTGACATTTAATTTAATTTTACTTGACTATTTGATTGTTATTATTGTAATATCAATCTAATGTTGAGTAACTTTAGGTGAAATTTCAAAAAGTGGACCATAAATGTCATTTTGCAATAAAAGTAAAATTACAGTAATTTTGAATACGCTGCCTAAAACTGTAAAATTACAGGAATCTTCTTTTTCGGCTGTTAGCGAAGATCACAACCATCTGATTTGTGTTAGAGGTACTGACGGGACTCTCAAGGTGGCGCCACCCGTACAAATAGAGGGCGCCACGGGCCAGTTTCCTATCTATAAATATTTTTTTATCTATGGGATACTCCTTCACCTTTCTTGTTGGATTAATTCTTTAGAATCCGTTTTTAATTATCATAACGTTCGACATTTACTTTTATTCAATAATTCCTTCATATTTCTTAAAGTAATTACTATAATATTCAATGTATCTACTACAGTAGATGCTAATTATCTAATTATCGAGGAAACGCTGGTTTTCTTTAAACCCAGTCTGGTCTTAGTTGTTGAAACTATTTTTGTTATAATGCTCGAGTAATAGTTCCTTTAAGCATATTTCCGTTTCATTAATTAATGAGAGCATCATTTTCATAATCGTTAAGAGTATAAACGATGAACAAAGGCACAAAGCTTTAGTTTTGAAGTAAATTGCAGCGTCGTGTAAAGTGCATTTCACTGTTGCATCACTAGCAAAATTATAATTATACATGAATAACCATTAAATTATTCGACCCGACCGCCGTTTCACATGAGCGATTATTAACTGACCACACTATAAATTCTTGTTCACATTTATATCAATTTTCCAAGAGGAATTAGTATTTCTCTATTGAATCTTCATATAAAGGGATCGCTTAGTTAATGGGGATTTTTACAATAGACGTTTGACGATACTAAATACAGGGTGATCATTTGAATTCCGACACATTTTATGAGCGCACAACTTGGAAACCGATTAAGATATCGAGAGGCGGTTTTGACTGAACGGCTTCAGGAATTGAGAATTTTTTTTTCACGCTGTTGCCAATTTTGTATTGTTTCCCTAGACTCCAGGAAAAAACTTGGGTTTTCTGGAGATCAATAACTTAGAGATTTTAAATGGAACACCCTGTATGTTTTTGTACCGTCTGATAGGCTGAAGCTGAATATTTTCCATTACGTTTCTTATGTTTAGCTTCTCGATGTCATGACTAGTTCAGAAGTTATGCGCTGACAAATATGTACGGAATTACTGTAGTCAAGGAATTGCAGTCTATCTTTTAAAGATAATCTGCTCCTTAAGAACAACTTAAATTGCTATAAAACCATATATTTTTATAAAGCAGAAGCTTCAGCCTATCCGACGATACAAAAACATACAGGGTGTTCCATTTAAAATGTCTAAGTAATTGATCTCCAAAAAACCACTAAACAACAAGTTTTTTCGTGAAGTCTAAGGAAAAAATACAAGATTGGCAACAGCGTGAAAAAAAATTTCTTTAGTAAAAACAGCCTATCGCCTACCGATATCTCAATCGGTTTCCAAGTTATAGGCTCATAAAATGTGTCGTAGTTCGAATGATCACCCTGTATAATGGCAGAAGTTGAGGTAACAATTACTATGAATATAATCATGTGGCTCACTTTGTGGTGCCACTTGTGACGATTTTACTCCAGGGCCACGTTAGAAATATCAGTTGTGTTAGGTAGATATGTTGTGATGCCCGACGTTGGGCGCCGATCGTGACGATATCAAATATAAAGAAACAGTTTAGGTGCCAATTTATGATGAATATAATTATGTGTTCCACTTTGTGGGGCCACAATTTTGATATCTCCGAATCGAACGTTATTACCTGTTTCGAAGTGGGCCATTCAGGTATACTCTCTTCAATTCCAATATCCAAGAGTTAATGAAAACATTTTAACGAGACAAAAAAACGTGAAACATCAAGTTAATACTTAATTGTGATGACAAGGAACATTACACGTCAATAAAATAATACTTGGGGCAAGTGAAACTCTGGCAAGTACTCTTTCTCAAAAGTATCAATAACGGGTGACAACTCTACCCTAGTAGAAATCGGTTCTTCCCAAATTTTTGCACAGCTATATTCCAAACTGAGAATACACATGTTTTCATTGCATTACATGGAAATTTAAATACAGGTTTAGATGATAATAATGAACGTCGGCTTGAATAGTTTCTTAATCGCATGCTAGACTTACTGGTTGACAACACAAAAAGAAAACATGTGGCCTTATTATTTGTGGTTTCATATGAATCTTTTCCTATGCCGGGTATTTTGGACAAACTCGTGATCATGAGTTGCTTCAATTCGAAATAAAAGTATATCTTCAAAGAATTTGAAAAAACTGCTACCGCGTTACATGAGTTTGCAATAAATACCATTTCCCTTCAGCTTTCTCTTCAAACATTTACACATGATTTCATATTTTGTCATGTTTTCGACATTTTTTTTGGTAACAAATTTGGATGTGGCTCCAGTAAAATATACCTCATTCAAATAGTGAGTAACAAAAGTGGTCGCAGTCATCTGTCGAGCCAGCGACTTCATTTGTTAATCGAATACATTTCGCCAGCCAACAAAGCAGTCCAATCAATTTTATGAACGCTTAGTGAAAATATCCAATCTTCTTAATTCGTCGTCCACTAAGGAAAATCGATTTTGTGAATGTTTAATAGTGGTAAACGATTAGGTGGAGTATATCATCATTAAATGGGAACATATTTCGACCATTCAATCAGCGGTATTTCTCCAGATCAATTAACTTGACGGTATTTCTGAATGACCTAGAATTATCTACGAATCGAACCAAAGCCACATAGGGATATATAATAAAAGGTCCGACTTTGTGCATTCTACTACTAATTTGCCGTCGATTCAGCTGAAAGCAATTTACACTATAAATAGACATATGCAGTAACTAAAAAGTATTTAGCGGTTTGAATAATTCACTTTGAACAAAGTATTCACTGGAAAAATACTACCAGACAATACCTGCTCCCAAAAACATCAGATTAGATTAGAATCGGAGGGGCTTTTTGTATTATCCCACTGCGACCTTTGCAGATCTATTGTGGTCCTCCCTATACTCAGAGTTCGATATCTAGCTTTATTCTTTTCATTAGACTCCCTTGCGTAGCTCTCTGCCCTCGGTTTTCCTTCTCCGAGTAAGTGAAACCGCACCCTTGCTAGGCCTTCGAACTCACAGAGTATGTGCTCCGTGATTTCGTCTTCTTCCTGGCAGAGTCTGCATAGGCTGTCATCTACTAGGCGAATTTTGTGCATATGTTTACTTAGCCTACAATGTTCGGTCAGCATTCTCACCATCATCCTAGTAATTTCTCAACTTTGACATAGTAGGTCGTGTGACAGTTTGGCCAAAGTGCTTTTAAGGAATAATTTAGCGTGCCTTACCTAGACAGAGGTTATGTGGATCGACGCATAACCATATTATACTCCGACAGTCAGGCAGCAATTGAAGCCCTGAGTGGGTATACCAGCAACTCAGGACTTGCTAACGAATGTCGAGAACGACTTGCTAATCTTGCAAGGCGGAACGTGGTGCGGCTAGAATGGATTCCAGCCCACTCTGGTTTTGAAGGCAACGAGATGGCGGATGCACTGGCTGCGGAAGGAGCGGCAGCTCCTTTCTGCGGCCCGGGCCCGACCCTGGGCCTAACAAAACAAGGAATACGCAAGGAGACGAAGAAGTGGCTGAGGAATCAGCACCTCGCTCATTGGAATGCTCTGCAGGGTCCTAGACAATCCAAACTTCTACTGAAGGGATGGACTGATGGACACGCCAGGGCAGCCACTGAACTACCAAGGAGTAGGCTAAGGAAGATAGCAGGACTCCTAACAGGGCACTGCTGTATGAGGAAGCACCTCTACAATCTAGGAGTAGAGGAAAGTTCCCTATGTAGGGGTTGCGGCATGACTGATGAAACGTCAGTTCATGTTCTCTTAGAGTGTCCACACTGGGCTGTATTACGCAGGCGAATCTTCGGAGTCAGTGTCATGGCTCCTGGAGACACAAGCAGGCATCCACTGAAAAAGGTTGCGGCCTTTATTGAAGGGCTCGGCTTCATGGATGACTAGGTAGCAGGATTGGCACAATGGGCCCGCCAGTGGCCTCAGTGTCGGAACCTTGGCTTGAGTTGTCCAGGACAAGGGTCGCCTGCACATTTAGTAGTAGTAGTAGTAGTAGTAGTAGTAGTAGTAGTAGTAGTAGTAG
>CAJUYG010002360.1:6231-19769 GCA_910591675.1 Galerucella calmariensis | reverse complement strand
AGTAGTAGTAGTAGTAGTAGTAGTAGTAGTAGTAGTAGTAGTAGTAGCGTGCCTTTGTCCTGGGGTTTCATACCACCAGCGCAACGCCTGGTTGTTTATCCATTTGTGGATGCTCTCTTCCCTTAGGCATTTAGCAATTCCACAGAAAGGTTCTAGCCCTATCATGACGTCCGTTGCTCCCTGCTTGGCTAATGGGCTCGTTTACTAAAATTTTCAAATCATTTTTAACTGTCTAAAACAAAGTACCAAGGATAAAAATATGATTCTGAAAATTTCATGTCAATAGAATATGTTGTTCTCCTAATACAACCAATTAAACAAGCATACCGTAGCGTGGCGAAGACTATGACTGTGACGTCACCGCATATGAAAGTTAATGTGCACAAACATTACGCTTCTGACTGTAACGTGCCTCGCGTAGAATTTATTTATTTTGAATCACTCGCAAAAGTTTGTTTGGATAAAATTAAATGCGTGGACCTAACACGAGCTTATTAAATTATAATTTTATACTATGTGACCCATCGTTTTTGGCTGTTTTCTGGCCAGAATGATTAGAAATGTCAATATTTTCATAAATACATGCTCTCTCAAATGATATACAGGGTGATTCCAGATGTTTTATTCTATTCCTGATCTGGTGGACAAAGTTACAGAGATAACGCTATAGGTTACTCAGTAAAATATTTCAATTTTTCCAACTGCAGACTGCCCAATTGAAGGAGCTTCTCCAAATGCTATTTATAATTAATGTGTAGTGGAAATTTGGAAATTCAATCACCAATGTTGAAAAGAACAAGAAAAACTCATTTTCATGGAGCAGGTAATAATAGTTCCAAATGTTTACATCAGTTCCAAATGCTGCACATGCACCTCACTGGTAAAAAAAACGATATTTGTTAAAGCTGATCCGGACTTTGAATCAAATAAAATAATTTCTTTTAAAACATAGTATACGCCAGTTTTGTTGATGATCTACTGAAAAAGATTACCTGTTTTTTGGAAAAAAGCAGTACCTATTTAATAAAATTTAATTTGTGAAGAACTGACTTATTATTTTATTGAATAATTTTGAACATTAATAACACCACAAGCTATAAGAACAATATCATCTAGGTGTTTAAAAAAAAATTAGATTAATAAAAGCGTGTGGTTTTCAATAACCATCTCAATATGGATTCACAATTTATAACAATTCTTATTGAAGAAAAATGAAATCCTAAAAATACACAAACAAAGTATGTTGACTTATCAGTGAATGCTTTGAGTCTTTTTATGCTTTTCTGCCATTGCTTCCGTTTTTTTTGCATCCTTATTAATAGAAATGAATGTTTTGTTAGATGTTTTAATCGTAGTACTTTTACATTCTGGAACCGCACAATATTTATAGCTTTTTTGTACTCTGGTTTTGGTCCATTGTGTCGAATAGTTTAAATTATTTCCAAACGTTCTTATTTCACAAACATAACACTGTTTAGAGTTTGCTAAAATGTATAATAAATAATAAGCATATGAGCTAGAAAAATACCTGCTGTTACTAGCGAAGTAGTCATCTAACCGAAAACAGATCGGCGCGGTATCCGCTCTCTCAACGAGAGATTTCATATGCGATGACGTCGCGCCTGAAATTCGGAGGGGAGCGCTGTTTAATGTTTATAATTTTTTTAGGCGACTTAGGAGTCTCGCTGACGTCTAATGGTGAAATAAAAAAGAATATGTAAATGAGCCCATTCATCGGCCTTATTATGGTCTCCCAACATTAGAATCCAGAATAATAATTATTTCCCCAATCCACCTTAATTATTTTTGATGAAGTGCATGATAGTATTTTTTGTATTTGTAGAGTGGGGAGGATGAGTGTGTAGGCTCACAGCACTTAGGCCACATGTGACCCATTGTACATCCTCCCGAGGAGTTGTCCTCCTAGGTGATTGTCCATCCTGTCCTTCTCAGGAAGGTGGACAGATCACTAGGAGACATCTGCATGATAGTATAAATATTTAGATATTTTCCCGTAAATGGGATAACGTCGATTGACAATTGTTCGCAGTAAATTCTTGTTCTTGGAATAAATATTTTATCTTTTGTTTATTTCCTTATAATCTTGGAGCAAGCAGCAAGATTTTGCATCTGTAGGAATTCGTTTCTTTTTTCATGAAAGTATAATACATTACTCAATTTTTCCTGTATAGAATATTCTACAGAAAGTGACATTGACATTTAGGGTAGAATCCAAAAATCCGTGTCTATGCGAACTGTAGAGAGCCATGTAGCATAGTAACTATTGCCCCTCTCCATGCCCAGTTCATGTTTCGACTAATTGTGGCCGAATGTGGTAGAATTTTAGAATTTTGTGCTGTACTTGCAAAAGCAATGCTGGAAATGGGAAAATTAGCTTTTGGTGCCTTGGAATGTAGAAAGGTGTTCTCAGCTCATTTTAGCCTTTCATTACTACAAAAAATGTGCTCAGCCATTACCAAGTTTCCGCACTCTTCCCACTTCATTTCCGTCTGGCTTTTCCAATGCCATATCTGTTCTGTAAATTGGATGAAAAATTCAATGTTCTAAAGCACCACTTCGTAATGGCAGGTCGTTATTTTATTGAAAACAAAGTCCGACGGTCCCTTTTACTGTCGAATTCACCGTTATATCAATTAATCCATAAAATTTTTGTTCGGCGCGTATGTATTTTTTTTTTCTTTTTTCCGTTGTAAATGGCATTTATTTTATGTATTTTCTAGTCACGTGCACCACTTTGAACGCGTTAATTGAATTTAACAGTACAGAAAATGGTTTTCCCTTAATTAATAGGTACACCGATAACGATTTAAAATGAATTTCATTGCAGCCAGAAAAACAGGAAGGAAAAGGTTTTCATAATACACATGCAAGAGTAACAGAGGCTTGAATATTATTCCGTCAAAGAGGAATTATTATCAGCTTGGTTATTTGAGTTTGGTATATAGGATAAGGTTATGGAATAAAATCGATGTTTCAAGTCAGGTCATTAAGAAAACTTCTTTTTCATGGATATGGTTCAGATTGAAATCTGTTGATAGAAACACGTCACTTCTTCATACATTTGATTGTAGTTCACCTTGTTACAGTTGAGCTGTTTTCCAGTGTTTAGACTGGAAGCGCTGCTCTTAAAACAGCACCTCGAGCACAAATGTGGACTACTACTACTACTACTAAATGTGCAGGCGAGCCCTGTCCTGGACAACTCAAGCCAAGGCTCCGACACTGAGGCCACTGGCGGGCCCATTGTGTCAATCCTGCTACCTAGTCATCCATGAAGCCGAGCCCTTCAATAAAGGCCGCATCCTTTTTCAGTGGATGCCTGCTTGTGTCTCCAGGAGCCATGACAGTGACTCCGAAGATTCGCCTGCGTAATACAGCCCAGTGTGGACACTCTAAGAGAACATGAACTGACGTTTCATCAGTCATGCCGCAACCCCTACATAGGGAACTTTCCTCTACTCCTAGATTGTAGAGGTGCTTCCTCAAACAGCAGTGCCCTGTTAGGAGTCCTGCTATCTTTCTTAGCCCACTCCTTGGTAGTTCAATGGCTGCCCTGGCGTGTCCATCAGTCCATCCCTTCAATAGAAGTTTGGATTGTCTAGGACCCTGCAGAGCATTCCAATGAGCGAGGTGCTGATTCCTCAGCCACTTCTTCGTCTCCTTGCGTATTCCTTGTTTTGTTAGGCCCAGGGTCGGGCCCGGGCCGCAGAAAGGAGCTGCCGCCCCTTCCGCAGCCAGTGCATCCGCCATCTCGTTGCCTTCAAAACCAGAGTGGGCTGGAATCCATTCTAGCCGCACCACGTTCCGCCTTGCAAGATTAGCAAGTAGTTCTCGACATTCGTTGGCAAGTCCTGAGTTGCCGGTATACCCACTCAGGGCTTTAATTGCTGCCTGACTGTCGGAGTATATGGTTATGCGACGATCCACATAACCTCTGTCTAGGTTTATCTGCGCACATTCCAAGATAGCATATATCTCGGCCTGATATGCAGATACACCCTCACCCAATGGTACACAAACCTGTGTTCTTGGGTACCTGGAGTAAATTCCAGCCCCTGCTCTATTACCGGAGCATGAGCCATCTGTGTACCAGACGGTCCCATTAGGCTGTGTATTCCTCTCTTTTTCCCAGGACTCTCTATCCCGTATCATGGCCCTATATGGGGTAGCGAAGTAGTACTTACGCAGGCATTCGTCAGCCGCTCGAGCCAGAACTGGAATATCTTCCAGGAGCCGGAGCTTCTTGACGTGCCTGCACTCTTCCCCTCTTCGCACGTATCCCAGCCGTTTCAAGCGCAGGAAAGCCCTCCCCGCCTCAGCCTCGATCACATGGTGAAGAGGCCGAAGATCAAGGATCACCTCCATCGCAACAGTTGGTGTAGTTCTCATGCAGCCAGTTGCAAACTGCAAACTGACCACCCTTTGAAGGCGTGCCAGTTGCGATCTAGCCGTGACCAAGGTTACCCTCGGCCACCAGACCAGAGCCGCATATGTGAGCATAGGCAGCATAATCACTCTATAGAACCATATGATCGTTTTGGGGGTCAGTCCCCACCTCGGACCAATGGCTCTCCTACAGGCCCAATACGTGTTTGTCACCTTGCTTAGGCGACTATCAAGATGAGCCTTCCATGTCAGTGATTTATCAAGGATCACTCCTAGATACTTCACCTGTTCAACCACCGGCAGTGGTACTCCGTCAAGATTTAGACCCTCAGGTCTTATACCTCTCTTTTTGGTGAAAGCAACTATCTCAGCCTTGGCAGGATTAACTGCAAGTCCGTGTTCGTTACACCACCCATGTACCCTATTCAGAGCCCTTTGCATAAGGTCCCTGAGAACGGTAATGTGCCTTCCAACAACAAGGACAACGATATCATCGGCATACCCAATCGTTAGAAAGCCCTCACCGTTTAAAAGGGTTATTAGCTCGTCAATGACTAGGTTCCACAATGTGGGCGAAAGAACACCCCCTTGCGGACATCCCCTAGAGACGATTACTTTTGCCACATGGTCTTTCCATGTGGCCTCTACTGTACGGTTGCACAACATGGCCCCAAGCCAGTGAGTGATCATTGGCTCTATTCCATGATTTGCCGCAGCCCTACACATGGATCCTACAGGGGTGCTGTCAAACGCCCCTTGTATATCCAAGAAAGCTCCCAGGGCGATCATGCCATTTTCCAGCGCCTTCTCCACCTGAGTTACCAGTTGGTGTAAGGCACTTTCAGTTGACTTGCCACACCTAAAAGCATGTTGGTTGTTGTGCAAAGGATACCTAAGCCCAACCTTTTCCTTTATGTATCGATCAGCCACCCTCTCCAGTGTTTTCAGCACAAAGGATGTTAGGCTAATGGGTCTAAAGGATTTAGCCACCGTATATGTGGTACGACCCGGCTTGGGTATGAAGACGACTTTCACCTGCCTCCACTGTTCAGGGACATACCTGCGTGCCAAACAGGCCCGAAAGATATGCACCAGAATTGTGCCAACGGCCTCCCAGCCTTGTTGAAGCAAAGCCGGAAAGATTTGGTCTTTCCCCGGAGACTTGTATGGTCTGAATGACCGTATCGCCCAAGTACTCCGCTCGTGTGTGACTATTTCTTTTGCTAGAAGATAGTCCTTTTTACATGGTCGCTGTATACCTACATATCCCATGTCAGGACACTCCCGCTCGATTCCCTCACAACCGGGGAAGTGTGTCTCCAGTAGATGCTGCAAGGTATCCACCGGGGTTTCGGTGAAAACACCCGGTGCGGCTTCCATGCAGCCTAGAGCGCTGTCCGGTGATTTCGTTAAGATCCGGCGCAGCCTTGACATTTGAGGTACCGAGACGATATCCTCACAGAAGGCCCGCCAGGCATCTCTTCGAGCCAACCTGACCGCACTCTTGTACTCATTTCGTTTCTGGCGGTATTGCTCCCAATCCAGATCCGACTTTGTCTTCCTAGCCCTATTAAATAGGCGCCGGGTATGTTGCCGTAGCGAATCCAAAGACTTGTTCCACCATTTGTGGCCCTTACCCTCCTTCCTCGTTTTTTCGGCGCAGTTTTCCTCATAAGACGAGACAATAATCGAGCCCAGCTCCGCTATGGCCCAATCGATCTCATCATTGTTGCTAAAGTTCCTAGGGAAACCGCCAAGCCTCCTTGCGAGATCCAGTTTATACCGTTCCCAGTTGGTAGTCTTGGGGTCCCTATACTTGATTGATTGTTCCTCAACAGCAACCCTGTAACTGAAACAAATGTAACTGTGATCCGACAATGACGGATCATCATTAACATGCCAGTCCTTTACCATACTTACAACGGTACTTGACGCAAGCGTCACATCCAGGACTTCAGCCCTAATCCTATTTCGGAAAATGTGGAGCTGAAACAACAATACAATACATAAGAACTCGATATAATGGACGTAAAATCTTTGTGGCCTCAAGCACATAATTTTGGTAGGTACTTCAGGGATAAGGGCGGAATCATCTGTTTCAAAAGAGCCATTTTCCAGCTAATCATTTAAGCACGTAAACGAGCTTCAGCTTCAGTGTTCCGGCTGTGGTGTGATCTAGGATTCTAAAGTGCTGTGCAGTTGGAGAGTATGTGGATGGAGGTTTCTTCATCCATGCCACAAAATCTACATTCTTCTTTCTCCACTATTTTGAGCGTTTTCAGTTTCAGGCGACAGTGTCCCGTTAGGTTCCCTGTTAAAACTCTTAGCGCAGTTTTACTTTGACTTTTCATTGACATTCATTTGATCTCAACAGGTTGTAGTCACCCAAAAGAATCTTTGATTGTGTAAGTCCTACTAGATCTTTCCAACAGTCAGATCTTCTCTTTTTCTCTGCTTCACTTATTTCTTTCAATATTATATTGGGGCTGATTTCGCAAAAGGGTTCAGGCCCCCAGAAAGGTCTTTCAGTCCCCCTCTTTGCTAGTTCATCTGCTCCTTCACTTCCTTCTATTCCAGAGTATCCTGGAATCCATGGTAAGGTGACTATATTGTTCTCGCCTAGTTCATTGAGTTTGCCTAGGCATTCCCACACCAATTTGGAATTGATTACACAAGAGCTCAGTGGTTTAATGGCTGCTTGACTATCCGACATTATGATAATCCTTTGTCTTCTGTATCCTTTATCAATATTGAACTGGGTGTACTTTCTCATGGCGTGGATTTCCGCTTTAAGGATACCTGGGGTTTTCCCAAGCCTTCAAAGTTTTGGTTTCTGGCCCGATCACTCATATCCCAGTTCCTCCTATTGCTTTTGAACCGTCTGTGTACCATTGAATGGTATTCTTTCCAAGTCTGGTAATGGTATTTGGTATTGTTGCTTCATTTCGTAACGCGCGTGAGTAGTGGTTCATATATTTTTTTTTGTGCATTTTCTCCCTCGTACTTGGTAAGGGGAAGATAGAATTCCGTGTTGGCTACCAAATTATTTATACAAGATTAAACTACATACTATACAAAACATTTTGTGTGTCTTCGGTTAATAATAATGTGAGTTCATTAAGTTCACAGCGAACTTATTTAGAGCTACATTGTATACGAAATTATTGGGTCGGAAAGGGTTTTATTTTATAACAAAGTTAAATGAATTCCTGTTGCGGCAAAATTCCCTTTTAATGTACATTTCAAATACAGCGACGCATTTTCAATATGGATTGGATTTAATATGCTTACGGGTATTAACTGACTTTTGGTTTGGGCCTTGTTTGTTTCAGGTTTGATAATTCTATAATCTCGAACATTTATACATTCCACAAAGTTGAACGAAAATTAGACAATCCAACATAGCCACAAAAAGCTGGTTAATTTTTTAATTACTGTCATTATTTATTTTGATTGATTCTCAAATCAGAGAATTATTCTTTCGGAAGTTTCAAACAAAAAAAATCATTTTCATGTTCATTATTTTTTTTACCCAATTTCTGTTAAACAATCAGGGAAATCTATAAAGACCTTTTTTTATTGTTATTTGGAAATCACTTTCTCCCTTTGTTCTTTCTAGATGGTTAATGGTCACTAATAAAATATTTTTATGTCTTTTCATTAGAAAAAGATTAAGTTCCAAATTGATTTGTGCCAAGAATCGTAAATCATTTTATTCTCGACATGTCTATTATTTTTCGTTGTATCTTAGTTTTTATTTGATTAGGATTTTCAGTTGAACGTAGGTATTGTTGAGATAATAAATGATCGTTTATTGAATTTGTTCAGTTGTTTTTTATTATTTTCTAAATGCCAAATGTTTTTACATGAGCTAGTAAAGAAAATGTCTAAAGCTTTTTTTTCATATAAGATATAGTTGGGACGGAGATTTTGGAATATAATAGGATATATGAAACGGATTCATCAATTTTACTTTGAAAACAATTTATGAGGATGAAGGTGGAGTAGTTGATTTGAAAAACCAGTTGATTTCTCCAAACAAAAAATATGGGAAGTACGAAATAAAATAAATGATAAGCTCAACGTTCATTCAATCATTCCCTTCCATTATGTTTCGCTTCGATGTTTGGTGAAGAGGTTCTCGTTCCCCTGTGAGTTTGCAGAAGAAGTTTCTCCAAATAATCAAATCTCATAAAAGTTTTGAAGTATATATACCTAATAATTGTAGTAGTCCAAGATCCCAGAGCGATAAGACATAACTTATTTTCAAATAGATGAAATGTTAGGTTCTTAGTAGCATTTCGTATGCTTTGAATACGTATACGTATACGTATACGTATGCTACTGAGAACCCAACATTTCATTTATTTGAAAATAAGTTATGTCTTATCGCTCTGTGATCTTACTCTATAGTACTTGTGTTTCAAAAGAGCATCGTATTCGATGACGTTATCTGGGTCAGTACTCGATCTACCCAAGCCTATTTGATTTAGCTTGCGATCTATTTTAAAAAATTATTATTTTCACAATGGCTATCCCAAAGACAGCTGAATGAGTCTTAAAAAAGGAGTAAAATCGGTTGTCAGTACGAACCAACCTAAATGTCTGACAGTCTTTTACTTTTTTTACATTCGCTTCCACGTTTGATGCAAGAATCCTTTTGAAGATTTGACCATCCTTTAATGCAAATTTAACTTGCTCCCAGATCAAATGTCGAAGAATATAGGTAATTATCACAATCAACCCGAAAACTTGATCTGTAGGTACCACTCCCACGATAATATCCTGCTGAATCTACTCCCACAACATATTTTACTTCAATGTCATCATCACATAAGTCAAAAGAATTTAATATTTTTTATCTATGTTTGTTAGTATATTGTATATGTTTTTATGGGTTGATATTGACCGAGATCTGAAAGTTCTATTGTGTCTTCTCACTTCTAATTAGTTCCGGAGGAAGTTTCAGAGACTAGTAGTTTTTTTGTCTTATTTCCCGGAGGAATTTTAGGATATCTGTAGTCTCCTAGGTGTTGTGCCCAAGTATGTGGATGAAGGCTTCTCCTTCCATATCACAGAATCCACATTCTCTTTCCTACACTATTTTGAGCTTTTTCAGGTACCTATTCAGGCGACATAGTCCCGTTAGCATCTCTGTTAAAACTCTTAGTTCAGTTTTACCACAGATTATAAAGAGAACAGATACGAATCCCGGTGAAACATCAAACGATTTTCAGCTCCGTCGTCATTGACTTTGGACCTTTAACTCGGTATGACCGCGATGTTGCCAGTTTAAAATATTTTCTGAATTTCTTACCAAATTGCAGTGTTGACTCGGGGACAATAACAATTTCTAGTACCGGATCTAGTTTTTTTGGAAGTTTCCACTAAATCTTTGAAACTGCGCTATGAATTAAAACAATAATTATAATCGAATATATATTTATGTATTTATTAAATATCTAAATGTATATTCCTATGATTTGTTATAAATAGTCATAACTTTTGGGAGATTAATTAATAAATACATTTCTAGGTAACACAAATAATTACAAAAATCAACCAAATTTCAAAGTACAAATAATTCTTAATTTATTTATCATCAAAAGGAATACAATAATATACACCTATGCAAGGTAGAATTTTGATAATAATTTGTAGCACCAAAGTTAATATCAAAAACTTCAAAATTTCTTTTATCATAGGCCGGGATATTAAATTAAATACTCTCATCCCTTGGAAATCAAAAGAACTTTTTTTTTTCCGAATAAAATTTTTTTGGACAGTCTCTGTATGAACAATACACTCCACTGTGATGTTTATCCATTTTATTAGAATATTAATCTATACCACTATATTTTTATAGTTAATATTATTACAACGCACAATCGATTAGTCGAATAACACAATTAATATCGCCGATTGAACACCTTCAAACAACGAAGCAAACAAAAATGGCGTTATGAATTTTGAGCACAGATTACAAGTGATTTTGAGCATGGTTTTGACGTTTTGATCATGTTAGGTTAGGTTAGCCGTCACCGTTATTGTGCATGGTTGCCAAGGATCTGGTTTGTGAAAAAATTATATATTTATGGTATGATTTTTATACATTTTAATCTTTTATACAATTAAAAAGATTAAAATGTATAAAAATCATACCATAAATATAATGTTAATAAAATTGATTTAAAACAAGTAATTATCGAATATTTGTATCTGTATAACTATCACACTTAAAAAATGCTCATAAAATATTTGACCTATGATCGTAAGTTGAAGGAAATATTATGCAAATTGACAACCCTGTTGACAAATTTCGCGAAGCAGCCCGAACGGAGTCGACATAAGACGATGGGCATTCAAATGGGTATGTCCACCCATCTCTCTCTCTTTTTACTGTTCTCTGTCAAGCTTTCGTATCTGTTCCCTTTATAATCTGTGGTTTTACTTTGACTACTACACTTACTCTTAGACATATTCCACAAATTAAGTAAACTTCTTCCTATTATACATAAATCACATAAAATAATGGACAGGTTAGATGGACAAAAATAACATCTAGTATCTATAGTTAACGTTTGACAGAAGAGCTCCACCTTTTATAAACATGAGTGTTAAGAGACAATCAGTCTATTTTTTCTACATGGAAACCATCGAAATCCTTCATCACATCCCAATTTAATCAGAGCTTATTATCGGATGAGGGAGATATTCGGCTACACTTAAGAAAACAGTGAGTTTTCGAGGTATTTGTTTTGGAGCAATCATCACCATAAACCTGATTTAAATCTAGTTAAACTACAGATTTACAATTCACTTCAAGATATTCTGTTCAGAACATAAGAAAACGAATCAAGTTTCAACGTAAACCAATTTTAATTTCGAAATTATTCCATTAACATTTCTCTTTATAAACGAAACCTGACACGAACAGTGCAGATATTCCTTCAAACTATTCTCCATGCTCCTGTTGTAATAATGTTGCATGCGGCTATACATATACAGACTGAGAAAATTCTGTTATTTGTCCAAATATTTTCTTGAACTATAATATTTTATTCTTATATTTCAAAAGTCAATAATATTACCAATATCGATTTTATCCCACTAAATACGGCGTTATCCTGTGAAAGTACCAAACATGGAACGAAACACACGCCCAACGATGACTGCAAACAAGTATTCTTCTCTCTTTCAAGTAGTTTTTCTCATATTTTCCTTGTCGTACTTGTGTAAATCGTATGTCTCGAATAAACTTCTCACGATCTGTATATACTATTTAGTTAACATCATTTCAATAATAATTTCGTACTATTTATCGCTAGAAAAACGATATTAAAATAACACAATGCAGAATTAATTCATTATAATGTCTAGTTTGTGGTATGGAGCAGTATGCTACTTCCGGACAAAAACAATGAAATGTAAATGCGTTAATTTATAGTAAATAAAATTTTAAAACGTTAAAAACAAAATAAATAGATAGGATAAATGTAAACTCTGTTACTTAGCAAATTAAATAATAACAAAAAATCATTGAATATATTTTTCTTAATTAACAATTCTACTTTTTCCATATTCGGTTATTTAACGTCGGTCTATTTCTGCGACTGAGGCTAATCACCGACGCCGGGAGCACTCTACTTTTGCCGAACCCACTAGTGTTCCAACCAGTGGTAGTGTTCTTCATCAAGCCCAACATTCATGGACTCGGGACCTCGGCTCAATATCTTCTCCGAAAGACGGCATACCTACACCTCGTGCTCATTGCACTAATGCCTGCGAGCTGTGATATGCTACTCCGCTGCAGGCTGTACGGACTCTACGAAGGTCGTCTCCAATGGTAACCCATCTAAGTACTAACCGCGCTCGACACTCCTTCACTGTAATTATCGCATCAGAGGCGCTTCACTACAGTGCTGGATCTACTTATCTGTCAAAAATAGCAAGTAACAAAATCTTCAAACGGCTCCAACTAGAAGGACGGTAGTTTGGAGTTATTTTCATGTGTTTAACGAATAAGTTCAAATGAATAAAAGGTGAGATGATGAGCTTGAAGATGTGGAGGAAGGAAACAATTTACATGGATAATATAAATAAAGACAAATGATTACTTCGCACCTGCATCTTAATTTCCGCAATGATCGGAACCACGATACATTGCGGAAATTAACCAAACACAGCCGCAGCTGTCCCTACCGCGTCCGTCAATTTATTCGCTTTTTCATTCAATCAAACCTTGGAGATGACTAAATATCCTAATATCAGGGTAGAATCAAAATTTTTGCAATATCCAATTAAAGATGGAAATTTCAACATTGAAATCTTTACTAATTTATACCTTGTATAAAGTTATTCAATTAAACATTTCACATCTCAAGCTTTTTACAACAAAACCTGAAGTTTTTTTTTCCAAATTATTTAAATATTTCACAAATATATACAGGGTGGGGCAATCTTCTGAAATCGGAGGATTACATCGTTGTGGTGAGAGATAGAACTTTATAATTTTGTGTGAGCTAATACAGTTACTGAGGGCACATTTTAAAAAAACTTTCACAGCACAAACTTGCATTTTTTTAAATAGAACGTACTATATTTTGTTCAAGAATCGAGAAGATCTCACCGAGAGCGTTACAAAAATATAGCACTCTAATATATTATAAGGGTGCTTCACAAAGATATGGCCAATTATTAGCAAAAAAGACCTCTTCTTCAATACTCTGCAAAACAGTAAATTAAAATCAATCAACAGGTCTTTGCATTCAAATGTCATACACACATCATTGGTTATGCTCAGTATTAATTACTTTTTTCATCTGTGGCTTCTTTAATACAGGGTGAAACAAAACGCAAATCAAGCAATATCTCAAAATTTTTAAATGAATCACCCTATAAGTCTTTTTACAATTTGTTAGTACAATTAATAATATTTCAAACGATGTAGTACATTTAGGGCATAAGTTAATGGAAAATCGTGAATATTTTATGATAATGGTCAAAAACAAGTATTTTACGTAGGTACACAAATAAAATGGTATTAAATTTTTCCATGCAACCCCTTGTGAATTTTAACATTTCTAAGGCATACATTTTAATCGCAATTTTGGATGTTGTAATTTTTTTTT
>CAJUYG010002359.1:0-25591 GCA_910591675.1 Galerucella calmariensis | reverse complement strand
CTATCCCTATCCCTATCCCTATCCCTATCCCTATCCCTATCCCTATCTCTATCTCTATCTCTATCTCTATCTCTATCTCTATCTCTAGAATCAATAATAAACCTGAACTTCCAAAAAATATCTCAGTGATAAGTTTACAATGACATTGTATTAAGATCGTGATATAAATGAACAAATTGTCATTATTGGAATGATGAAAACACTCAGTATCCTGAGAAACTGAGGGTTTGGGCAGAGGTATTAGAAGATTCTGTGATTGGTCCCTCGGATATACCGAGAAATTTGAACGACGAAATGTACCTCGATGTGCTTGAGAACACTACTGAACCCCCTTAATTGTTCATGAATCTGGGGAGGCACCAATCGATGAAATGGCCTGCAGGATCTCCTGGATCTGACGCCATTATACCACTTTTTGTGTAGATATGTCGAAAGTATTGTATACAGAGCTAAAAATCTCTCAATCTAAATGACTTTGAGAGACAAAAGATCAGTCAAGCCTATGTTGAGTAACGTAAGAAGACATTTTTCTACCAGATTAGCATGTTGCCAAGCCTTTCGCGGCGAGCAGTTTGAACATGGTTTTTTGTTTATTTTCAATTATCAAGAAATTATCAGTATTACTCAATAGGTTATCAGTGTAATGTAGCGAGTTTGTGAGATTGAATAAATTTTTTTGATGTTAATTCTTGTAATAAATCTGAATTCACTTAATATTCTCAAAGCAGTATAGGACATTGTGAAGAATTTTCTGAATTATTCAAAGATGAATAATATACAAGGGGTGGCATTTAAAATGAGAAAGTTCGTATTGGCCAATGTCACATGACACACCCTATTTTTATTTTCAAAATGCGCATTAGAAAATACTAACTGATGTGTCCAAGAGTTTCACACAACACGCCTTTATTTATTCGTTATCGAATTTATTCCATTCGGCTGTTACACACTGTTTGTCAAATATTCTATGAATTGCTTAAATTCTATTCAGGTAGAATATCTCGACCATTGGAAATTCAAATATTAAAGATAGGGAGTTCCTCAGGTCAGGCATTTGCGAGCATCTTTGGTAAGAGGGGCATCAAATTCAATGGGATTCGGCACAAACAATATTGGAAGAGCCCAATAATAAAAGACGAAAAATCAAAGGAATTGATTTAATACAACTGAATGCGGATTATTGTATATCAGTCGAATGTAGTAGAATTTGGTTCTTAATGTTGAAAAGAGAAATTTATGAAAATCAATTACTTGCGTTATCAGGATAGTATCATAAGTTTTTATCCAGATTTTCTCATGATTCATCATTGGAATTGTTGTCAATCGATACAAACTCACAAAACTTAGTTGCACATTTTAAAGACAAAAATAGTCATACACAAAGAAGTAACGACAAAAGCGTATTATTAACAACATTTTCTATATAATCAAAAAAACGCTATCCCAATAAAAACCGTTCCTGAAGCGTGCACTTCACTGGATCCCATTCTTAGTAGACTATTGTTAGAATATCATACAATGAAATTTAATATTATATTCCACATTTTACCAAGGATATAATCTACTGTGAATAGAACTTAGGAAAATTGCACGAAAAACTTTCGGTAGTCTTGAACTTCAAAATATAATTGATTGTCTAGTGGTCAAATTTTCTCGTTGTCAGATAGGGACCAGAATTTATGAAATACTTTATCAATCTTGATAACTTTGGAATAAAAAAAGATTTAAATACAAAAAAAATTGTGATTTAACTTTCCAAAAAATAAGAAAAAGAATATTGAATATATCACAAGGAACATACAAAAAATACTTGAATGAAATTTCACACTTTCAGAAGTATCCTTTTATCAGACTTGAGTATGTTTTCACAGCGTAATTTTTTTCTGTACTAACGACAAAACGTTCAAATTCTCTAAGCAGTTTTGTGAAATTTATACTCACGATATCTATGCTTTTCCAAGACTTTTTTCACGATGGAATTTTCTGTTCCACATTCTTTACTTCTTCGTCTAGTCATAGTGCATTTTATTGAAGTCGTTAACCGTATCTCGTACCTGTTACTTGGTTCTCCTTTTTCAAACTCTGCATCAATTCGATATAATACTGTGCGAGAATATCCTTGACAATGGCTGTTCTCCGTCTGGATAGAATTGTGAATACGCCTGAGCTGCGAGTAGCTCATTTCGATAATATTTCATGTTCATATAATACATACAGGGCGTTTTCCAATGACACTTACAACGTTCGCACGTAGATACCTCTTGTAAAATTTAAGACAAAATGATATAAGAATTGAGGACTCCAGCTCATTGATTTTCCGAAATACGGGGTGTTGAAGTTATGAAAATTTGAATGTTTTAATTATTTTGGAATGGATGAATAAATTGATTTGACATTTGGCAGGTTGTTTTCAAATGTAAAGGGGCATGTTTCGATGAGGAAACATGTTTCAATCTTTGATCCAGTGTTGTAGATTTAGGAGGATATGTCACAATTCCCCCCCCCCATTTTTCACGCCATTGGCATTTGAAGCTATTTTGAATTAATTTTGTATTCCTCAATGGTTTTTACGTGAAAAGCGCATAATATTCACATATTAAGAGAATTTGTGGTTCTCAAGATACCTATTCAATTATCTTGAAAACTACAAATTTTTTGAAATGTTAAAGTTATGCGTTTTTCACGTGAAAACCATCAAAGAATACAAGATTAAATTGGAATGGGAAAAGTGACATATTCTTCCAAATGTGCATCACTGGATCGACATGTTTTTCCATCAAAATATGCTCTTTTACATTTAAAAACAACCAGCCAAATGTCAAATTAATTTATCCATCCATTTGGAAGTTATAAAATTGAGACATTTAAATTCTTATTAGATCAGCACCCTGTACTTCGAAAAGTAAATAAGCTGGACCCCTCAATTCTTATATTATAGTGTCCAGTTTCATGAAAGGTATCTACATGCAAACGTTGTAAGTGTCATTTGGAACCACCCTGTATATTTCTTTTTTCCCCAGTGTAACGAATTAAGATACTCCTTCACTTTCAATTTCATTCGAAATTGAGGCGAAGGAAATACGTTGCAACACCTATTTCAATTGACATGTGGATAAACAGTACAATAAAAGTGTTGGTTGTAACATCAGTGGCTAGCATGATTCACGAAGGGAAATTGTTAATGTAACTATACAGCAATATTCTATTCCAGTTGGAAAGTTTAATGACAGAGACATTAGAACAATTGATTTATTTCAATCAAATTTTCTGGAAGCATTAGAAATTATAAAGCACATCCTCGGTACTAGCTATAGCTTGATGAATGAGCAACTAGATATGATTTATTTTCTACTTTTAGATTGCTTATTGTTTCAATAAGTTCCAAGGATATTTCATTGACTTTTTTATAAAAATACAGGAAAACAACAACAAATCCTCAAGCGATAGGTCAAAACAACATAACGTCATATAAAATCGATTCCATGCCTTTGATAGCTATCAAAATAGTTTTATCCTAGCTACTGTTATATACAATGTGACCGATTTTCTTGGGAAGCACCTTTGTGAAATCCGCATTCTTCAACCGATTTTGATTTGATTTTTCTTGTTAGATTCAGTATTAAAAACAGTATTTATTTATTTAATTATATTGGATTTTTATCTGTAGGGTCTTTTAACACAAAAAGTGTTAAGGCACGTCCAAGGAATAGAGCAGAACTGTTTAACAGAAGACGACAGGCCTGTGCTGCAATAACGTCACAAGAAATAAAAAAAGCGCGAAGACATAGTCGCAAACGATACGATGAATGTGTGGAAATTAACGGAGGCCTAGTCGAGGCTTCAAAACTGTTGAATTAAATTATTATCAAGTTGTTGTGTCGAAAACACATAAAAGGCAATTATATCTTTATTCAAGATTAAAAAACTGACATTCAATAAAATTATGTTGACATTTAATCAAAAACTTTTCAGTATCTAAGTAAATTCAAGAAAATCTAAACTAATCACTAACATTCTACGGGTCTCCCGAAATTGAGCTACTTTTTTTCAATAATATTAATTTATTGATTGGTCTTCTGTATTCCCCCAATGATGTCTTCACGTTTACGACTCTAACTTCACCATCACGCCCTGGATAAATTTTCGTTATTCTCCCTATTGGCTATGTGTTTCTGGGAAATGATTCATTCGCTAAAATAACTAAATCGCCTCCTGCAACATTGGATATATTATGTTGCCACTTACTCCTTTTGACTAAAGTTGGAATCCATTCTTTAACCCATCTTTTCCAAAATGAGTCCGCAAATGTTTGTGCAATACGCCATTGTTTGCGTAGATGTATTTCAGAGTCAGTAAATTTTCCAGGAGAGCCAACAAAATTGGATGGTCCGATGAGAAAATGATTTGGCGTTAAGGCCTCGTCATCTTGATGATCAGAAGAAACAATCGTCAGAGGGCGACTATTAACAGTGTGCTTTATCTCTACCAATAGAGTCTGCAGCATTTCTTCTTTCGGGCATTGCTCTTTAAATATTGTTCGAAAAGTATCTTTAACAGATCGTATTAGTCTTTCCCACACTTCACCTGCATGACTTGCTCCGGGAGCGTTTCTTTTCCATTTGATATGTTTATTGCAGCAAAAATCTTGAACTGCTTGAAGGTTTATTTCTAGGATAGGCTTTTTCATCTCCTTGTCTGCTCCGCAAATATTTGTTCCATTATCAGAATAGATTTCAGATGGGTACCTCTTCGACAAATAAATCTTCTGAATGACATAATGACAGAATCCGTTGTGAGTGAAGAAGCAAATTCGAGATGAATAGCTCTGGTGGACATACAAGTGAATATAACACCATATCTCTTTTCACGTCTTCTCCCAATCGAAACTAGCATAGGTCCGGAATAATCCATTCCAGTTATCAAAAAGGGTCTGACTTGTGGTGTTACTCGAAAATCTGGCATCTGACCCATTTGTTGCACTTCCAACCTTGCATTTTTTCTTATGTAAACCACGCAAGAATTTTGACAATTTTTTACTGCATTCCTCTCATTGATTATCCAGAACTTTTCGCTTAGATGGCTTAAAACATGTTCTTTTCCTTGGTGATAGTTTATTTTGTGATAATGTTGGATTAATAACACCGTCATCGAATGTTTGGGGTCCAAAATGATTGGTTGTCTCAGAGACACTTGTAAGTGTTCAGCATAGTCTAATCTGCCACTTAGTTTTAAAATACCTTGGGCATCAATAAATGGATTTAGCTTATAGATACGGCTAGATTTCTTGATATTTTTATTTCTTGATAACTGTTCCACTTCTTCAAGAAAGATTTCTTTTTGTGCTTGTTTAAAAAGTGTTACTTTGGCTTCTTCGAATTCTTCAACAGTTATTTGTCTGGAGAAGCTTGGAACAACAATTTTACCAATCTTAATTTTACATGATTTGACAAATTTCAAAACCCATGCAGCTGATCTAACAAGTCGTAGGTAATTGGAAAATCTTGAAAATTCAAATACTTCTTCACCTTCGGATAATACAAATAGCAATATTTTTTTTCTCTCGACAACAGTATAAAGTTCATATTGATCGTTATGTAGATGTCATTTTGTTTCATCTGTAGTTAAGAATTTTGGGCCCTGAAACCAAGTTTCAAAATTACCTGAATACCATAATTCTCCAGTCGCGTCATCAGCCATATTCAGCTTGGATGGAATCCAGTACCAATCAGTAGGTTCAGTCAAATCCAAAATCTCACTAATTCGATTTGCGACAAATATCTCATAATTTCGGGGATTTGACTTGATCCAGCTTAAAACAATTTTAGAATCTGTCCAAAAAAATTTCTTGTTAATTTTGAAATTATGCCCAGATTCAATAGTTTTCGATAGACGTGCTCTAAGCAATGCAGATTGAAGTTCAATTTTTGGAATAGTCATAGGTTTTAGACTAGTTACTCTTGATTTGGCCATAACGAAGACTGTAGATATGTCTCCCTCCTTCGAAATTATCCTGGAATATGAAACAGAAGCATATCCTTTTTCGCTACCATCATTAAATATATGTAATTGAATTTCAACTGAAGAAGAGAATTCTATCCTATACCAGCGAGGAATTCTTAAACTCTGAATTTTATGAAGACTTGCTACCCATAAACACCATTTTCCGAATATTCCAGGACTTAGTTTTTCATCCCATTTTATTTTCTGAGACCAAACTTCTTGCATGAGAATTCTTGCTTGGATAGTAAAGGCAGCAAGAAAACCAAGAGGATCGTATATAGACATAACCATTCTTATTACCTGTCTTTTGGTGGCCACATTTTCTTCCGCTAGTATGTTTTCAAAATTGTCTAGAAACTTATTTGAAAATTCCAGGAAATCATTTTGTGGTTCCCAGTTTAATCCCTACGTTTTTTCATACGTGGGCGTCTGCCATTTATCTAAGTCTATCAAAGTTATTTTTTTTAATGAAGAGTTTCTGGTATGTGCTTCATCACTTTAGGTGAATTGCTAAGCCATCCTCTCATATTGAAACCTCCATACTTATGAATTCTGATGATCTCTGTTACTCTTCTTACAGCAACTTCTTCAGATGCAAAACTTACCAAGTAATCGTCCATGTGATGATAATGACAGATTCAGAATATTCTTCTTTGTATTTATTTGCATTTTTATTTAGAATAAAATTTGCACAGCTAGGAGAACAAATTGTGCCAAAAATCATTACATTCATTTGTTATGTTAGTATGGGAGCGTCTTTATCTCTTCCTCGCCATAAAAATCGTTGAGCACATTGGTCATCCGTTTTTATGCGTATTTGTAAGAACATTTCTTCAATATCTCCTAGAACTGCTATAGGGTTATGACGAAAATTGAATAAAACATTGATTAAGGAATTTAGTAAATCTGGACCTCTATATAAATGCTGATTTAAACTTTTTCCTTTCTCCTTGGCTTTGGCATCAAAAACAAATCGAAACTTTTCTGGTTTATTAGGGTGATTCACGGAAAAATGCGGTAGGTACCACGTTTTGGCTGTTGTTATGGCAACTTCTTCTGAAGTAGGAATTTTAGCATATCCCTCATTCAAAAACGAGTCCATTTGATGACAATATTTCTCTGCAAAGATTACGTCTTTATCCATTCTTTTCTCTATTGTGTACAATCTTCTTAATGAGGCCTTCCTACTTTCTGGCAAGTTTACATTTTATTTCCATAAAAGACCAATTTCCCAATGTCCGTTTTCCAATTGTTTACTGGTTTTTTCCATTATCGATAAACCTCTTTGGTCATCTTCAGACATCAAAATCTGATTTTCATTTGTGGCACCCATATTATCGACAACAATGCACTGGCGAATTAGGTCTTCTAGATCATATTTTTCGTCTTTTCCTTTATAATGGCAAAACATCGAATACTGGTGCTTAATTCTGTGCTTTAGGTAGGGTAAATTACCATGGACTACCCAACCAAGCTTCGTTCTAGAAGCAACTGGAGCGTTTGCTGATCCTTGATTCACTTCTCTGGCAATATTGTTGAATCAATATTGTCTTGACCAATAAGAAGCAAAGGCTTGGCTTCCTCTAAGTTCAATAGAGAGATTTTTAAAAGGTGTGTCCATTTTGAACATATATTGGGTATATTTACAGTTTGTGTTGGAAGATTAAGATTCGACATAGTTCGAACATTTAAAAGCTCGTAAATATCAGAGGTAAGAGTACCTTGAATTTTCAATGTCAGCCTCTTAGATTTGTTATCACAAAATGACGTCAAATTTGTCCAAAATATCTTAAGGGGATCTAAATAACCTTCTACTCCAACTTCTTCAGCCAGCTTACTGTCTATGAGAGAAACCGTGCTGCCTTCATCAAAGAGTGCATGAACTTTAATGGACTTTTTACTTCCAATTAAAGTGACAGGTAAATTTCGAAGGAGTACACTTCTACTTCTTGTTTCAACTTGTAAAGAATGCTCATCCAAAAGAAATGATGAATCTGTTGTTTCCTCTGAGTTTGTGATTCCGTTTTCATTTTGATTAAGTGGTATCTCTAAATCTTGACACAAGTTTCTGTTTTCTGGTATGTTTGCGTGTAATAGTCGGTTATGATATTTTTTGCAGTCAGCAACTCTACATCTCTGCTTATTTCTTCTATCTACGGCCAGATCAAGAAATTGTCTACATTTGTATATTAAATGATTCGATTTAGAACCAAATTTACATTGGATTTCTCTTGCGTTTCCTTCGGAATTCAAGAAAACTACGTTTTTGTTTCTCTTCTCATATTTTCCATTTGAGCTGGATGTTGATGGTTTACCTAAGATGGAAACTGCTGAAGATCCTTTTTGAAGCCAAACAGAAAACTCGACCAAAGTAGGCATTATACAATTATTAAGTTTTCTTACTTCTCTGGCCCACTGGAACTGCATGTGCTCTGGCAATTTCAAAACTGACATGGAAATAAGTTGAGGAATATTAATATAAGCCTCCATTTCGAAAGATTGAGTTGTTACAGTAAGATTTTGAACCGAGTTGGCAAATTTAAATAACGTTATTGGATAACGACTATTTACAGGGGGTAATTGTCTAACCTTATTCATCATGGACTCTATTATAAATTCAGGACGACCAAATCTTCTCTCAAGCGTGTCAAGGATACATTGCAAATTATTTGGAGATACGAATAAGGCTTTAACACTATCTAAAGCTTCATATCGTAAAGCTTTCTGTAAACGTACCATATTTTCTTCCTCCGTAATATGGCAAGTTTCTGTCGATCTTTTAAATAATGTAAAAAACATAGTCCATTCTTCAACATTGCCACCAAATGTTGGAAGATCTTTACCAATCACAGATCTTATGGACATTCTATTGCAATTTTCGGTAGGATTGTTTTCAGATACTGACTTGAATACATTTGTCATAGTTCAAGTAGCACTTAAAAATTCATTTGTTATAACTTGAGTAGCAGCTGTAAACTCTTTGGTCAGATGACCAGCTACTGAGGGTAACGGCTCGAGCAGCTTATTTCTAGAACTACGACGGTCGTACATGTCTTGTACTGATTCACCAACTTGCGAATATTTCATCTTCCAACCACCATTTCACTTTATCTTGAGCACAAGGTAATTTTAATATTATTTGTTTATTGAATAAAAATGTCAGTCTTCCTCATTTATATTTTATTTTATACTCGATTATTACAGATTTTCATTTACAAGTAGGTACACATAAGTACATAACAACCATAACCATATCTATCTTTTTTTCCATATTAACAACTGATTAGCTGTCACTCATAGATCTAAATAACACAAACCACTACTACCAACCAATATGATAGAGGGAGTTTTTAGCGTTGTATATTAACACCCCTCCTCGCTACAAACTCTCTTAAATCTAATAATCCTATGTTTAACATATGAGTTGAGAATTTTTGTTGGGACAGACCTTTTGTGAGGATATCAGCCTCTTGTCTTCGAGTATCAACATAATTTAATGCAATTTTATTTTGTTTTAGAAGCTCATGTATGAAATGATACTTTAAATCTATATGCTTTACTCGCTTATTATTTGCAGGGTTTTCAACTATTGCGATACATCCCTGATTGTCCTCATAAAAGGTTACCCTATCATTTACAATCTCAAAATCATCTAACAATTTTTTTAACCATAAGCCTTCATGGACTGATTCTACTAAAGCTACTAGTTCAGCTTCAGAAGTTGACATAGCAATACATTTTTGTTTTCGAGTAGTCCAACTAATAGTGTTTCCAAAAATCTTAAATAAAAATCCCGAGACGGATTTTCTATCATTTACATTTGACCCCCAGTCTGAATCAACGAAACATTCAAGATTTGTTGTATTTTGTTTCTTATATCTTAAGCCCACATATTGCGTTCCACTCAAATATCTTAAAATTCGTTTCAAATGATTCCATATAAAAATGTCAACTTTATCCTGGAATTGGCTAAAATAATTCACACTAAAGCAAATGTCAGGTCTAGTGCCTAAAGCAAGATACATCAAACAACCAACAAGTTCTCTGATAGGTTTGTCTATAAAATTACTATCAGGTTTCTGTAAATTCAATTTAGGATCAATTGGCACTGATGTAGGTTTGCAGTTGTCAAAGCCAAAACGTTTTAATAATGTTTTAATGTATGTTGACTGATTCAATAATAGTATTCCCTTTTCTCTATCGTACTCAACTTCGAGACCTAAAAAATGTTTCAAGTTGCCCTTATCTTTCAATTCAAATTCTTTCTTTAGTTTTTGTTTAATATTGTTTATATCATTCAAATTTGCCCCTGCTAAAATAATATCATCAACATATATCAGCAAGAAAACATTTCCCATTTCATTTTTTAGTTTATATAAACAGAAGTCAGTTTCAGATCTTTTAAAACCAATACTAAGAAGAAAGTTATTTATTCTTTCATTCCAACACTTGCTAGATTGTATTAGCCCATAAAGAGCTTTATTTAATTTATAAACATGACCTTCAGGACATTTGGTTCCTTTTGGTGGGTGAATATAGATATTTTCATTTAGAGTACCATTTAGGAAGGCCGACTTTATGTCTAACTGAATAAAATGGTATTTAAATTGATTTCCAATAACTAATAGAGTTCTGATTGTACTCATTTTTGCTACTGGTGAATATATATCTGAATACTTACTCTTTTCCTGAGCAAACCCCCTTACGACAAGCCGAGCCTTATATTTGTCACACTCATTTTCTTCCAAGGGTTTAAAGGCATAAACCCATTTTGTGTCCAAAATTTGTTCATTTTTGGGTTTTGGTATTATTTCCCATGTTTTATTTTTGTCAATTGAATTCAATTCCCTATTCATGGCATTTAACCAATCACTCCTATCCTTTCTCTCATTCAAATCTTCATACCCCTCTGGAACATTTTCTAAATACATCATTGCATTAAGTGCTATGTAAGTTTCATAATCATCATGCCATTGTGGTGTTTTTCTAATTCTATTACTTCTTCGTACATGTTCAGTCGTACCTAACTCATCATCTTCTTTTTCATTATCTTCATTCTCTTGATTTTCTTCACCTGCATGTTCATCATTTTCAGAATCATTTCTGTCTTCCTGGTCATTCAAAGTTGCACATTTTCTATTAAAGTAAAATTCACTTTCATTGAACTTAACATCCCTTGATACTATTACATTATTTTCTTTTATATTCCACAACCTGTAACCATTTTGTGTATAACCCACTACAATACATTTTTCAACTTTAGAGTCAAATTTGTTCCTTATTTCTTTTCTTATATGACTATATGCTACTGTACCAAAAATTCTCAAATTATTAACATTAGGTTTTCTCTTATACCAAATTTCTGCAGCAGTTTTATTTTGAAGTGTTTCAGTAGGCCCTCTATTTATTACATAATTAACATTTGAAATAGCCTCCCCCCAGAGTTCTTTTGGTACACCTGATTCATTTATAACTGCCCTAGCTCTTCATACTAGTGTTCGGTTTTTGCGTTCCGCCTTACCATTTTGTTGTGATGTATAGGGAATTGAATAATCAAAAACTACCCCATTTTCCCTACAAAAACTCCTAAAATCATTTGATACATATTCCCCTCCATTATCACATCTCAGTCTTTGAATTGTGAATCCAAACATTGCTTTTGTCATGAAATAAAATTCTTTAAACTTTGTAAATGCCTCATTTTTATTTTTGATCAAATATACTGATGTGAAGTTAGAAAAATCGTCTGTGGAAGTAATAAAATACTTACTTCCATCATATGCAACTGGTGTTATTGGTCCACATATGTCTGTGTGAATAATCTCTAACATTTTACCACTCCTTTCCCTGGTACCAAATGGTTTTCTACACATTTTGCCCGCTGTGCATGGTTCACAAAATTCTATATCAGTGACTTGAACATTTCCTAAGCCCTCTACTATATTCCCACTGACTAATTTCTTGAGGCTTTGAAAATTCAAGTGTGCAAACCTTTTGTGCCATTTGAGAAAAACATCATTTTTATTAATATCTACATTATGGCACTCATTATTAATTACATTGAAACTAATTTCATACAAACTATTTCTTTTCCCAATTCCTATGATTTCATTATTATGAATAAGTTTAACCGATCCCTCTCCAAAGTTGACATTTAACCCAGACATTTCCAATTTTTTAACTGATAGTAAATTTCTTCTTAAAGAAGGTACATATAATACATTTTTTATTTTACAATTTGTTTCCTTTCCCATCACATTACTGATTACATTAATATTTCCTACCCCTGTAGCTAAAAGGTAATTATCATTTTTTGCAATAGCTATTTTTATAGGGCTATTAAGCATTGCAATTTCAGAAAATATATTTTTATCATTAACTAAATGATCTGTGCAGCCAGAGTCAATACAAAAAATTAACTGGTTAGAATTGACTTGTGATATACTATCCCCTACATTAAAACAAACATTTGATACATTTTCATCACTCACTTGGCTCACCTGTGTGTCTTCTTGTTCAGTAAAGTTGCTCGTGTTTGTTAAGTTTTGCATATTACCTTGGTTTCTCTGTTGTGTAAATCTGCCTCTGTAATTACCCCTGTACATTCCTCTTCCTCTATTTCCATATCTTCCCTTACTATTTTGTTCATTTCCTCTTGGGTTGTAATTATAGTTTCTTCCATCGTTAAAACTATTTTGTATCCCACCTCTAAATTGGCCTAGCTGCGATCTACACTCTCGTTTGTAGTGCCCTGGTTTTCCGCATCGATAACATCCTGCCTCATTGTTAAAAGCAGTTTGTTTAACTTGATTAATAATTGGTTTACTCAAATGGCGTTTTTCTTCTTCACCTAATAATTTCTTTTTAACATTTTCATATTTCAAAGTGTCTTCAGGCATATTTTCGATCACAGTAGCAACCATTTCGTATGACTTCGGTAGAGTTAGTAGCAGGTTGCAGATAATATCTTTTTCATCTATTTGAACCCCTGTACCTTTCAATTGTCTTAAGACTTCTTCAAATTCTACAATAAATGTTTTTAGTGATTCACCTTCTTCCAACCTCATAGATAGCATCTTTTTCCTTAGGTACAATTGTCCAGGCAGCCCTTTCTTTTCAAATTTGTCCTCAAGCACTCGCCACATGTCATAGGCGGTTTTCTGATCTCTTAAGCTCTCAATGTGTATGTCAGAGGTACACTGTACAATCAACGATTTGGCCCTATTATCATTTTTGTAAAACTTGTTCTTGCCTTCCTCATTCAAGCTGTCTACATCAATCAATTTTTCTACTTGTTGGATTACGGAATTTTCCGCTAAAATCATTTGCATCCTGAATTTCCAATTCATATAATTATCATCCTTTAAAACTTCTATATTATAGGTACTCTTTCCTGAAGAATTCATTGCGACTCACGTGTTTTTATTCTTAACCTCACTGCTCTTTATTTTATTTTTCTTCTCGAGATCCTGGGCCCATAACCTTTTAATATTATTTGTTTATTGAATAAAAATGTCAGTCTTCCTCATTTATATTTTATTTTATACTCGATTATTACAGATTTTTATTTACAAGTAGGTACACATAAGTACATAACAACCATAACCATATCTATCTTTTTTCCCATATTAACAACTGATTAGCTGTCACTCATAGATCTAAATAACACAAACCACTACTACCAACCAATATGATAGAGGGAGTTTTTAGCGTTGTATATTAACAGGTAACTCATCCATAGGGATAGCAGCAGCTGACTTGTTACTTTTGCTAGAAATACTACGACTTTCTAAACTCCCTTCTGTAATTCTATCTTTTTCTATAGCTGCTTGTATTTCCAATTCAGATAGTTTTCTCTCTAGCTCTTGCCTGTCAAATTCTTTCTGACGCTCTAGCTCTCTTAAATCATATTCTCTCATATTGTAGTTTATTCATTTTTTCCAACTTTCGCAAATCAATTTCTTTAATTTTTTGGGCAGAATAAGAGGTTTCCGTTTTTGACTTGTGTGACATTTCCTCTTTTCGATTCGGTAATGTTCTTACTGCTTTGGATTTGTTTGAATTCTGTTCTTCAATGTTATTAATAACTGTATTAGATGGAGAGTATCTAATTGGCGGCACACCTGCATTAGATCTACGTGTTTTTCGTGACTTCATTTCGTCGACTGACATATTGTAAGTAATCCAAAATTATTTTATTCTCGGCAAGACTGAGATCACAATAAATAATATAGATTCTTAGCTTCGAAGGACCATAATATTTTGTCGAAAACACTTAAAAGGCAATTATATCTTTATTCAAGATTAAAAAACTGACAATCAATGAAATTATATTGACATCTAACCAAAAACTTTCTAGTATCTAAGTAACTTCAAGAAAATCTAAACCTATCACTAACACAAGTAGTTTCATCGGAATGTATTATCAGGTGATAATTTGTATTCTCATCACATCCGCACAATTTTACATAACTCTCAGAAGCTATAACTCCAGAACGGGTTGAGTTATCGGCTTCGAATATCCACTGTGCAATATGTTTGAGTCCTAGTTTTTGTTCACAATGCTGCCATTTTCAAAATGTGTCTACATTCTTAGTAAAAAATTAATTGAAACACAACTTTTTCCAAATTCATGTAGTAATGACTTGGTTGTAAAAATTATTTTCTTTATATTGTTTCATAAACACTCGAAAAATTGAAAACAAAAACTTGTAGTTACCTATTTAAGAAATAGTCATTATTTTATCATTATATCCTTACTAGTGCGGAACAGAGACATTCCGCATAAATCCCGCACTAGTACGGAAAGTAAATGCGTGCGGAAAGTGACTACTATCCGCACAGCTATAGAAAAATAAAATGGTGCACGAAAGCACGTATAGTCCACCATTCAGATTGCGTATCTATGTGGAATGTAAATAATAATACCTAAATATACATATACCCACCTGTTTGAATAGCGGTGAGTCCTTCTTTTTCCTTTTTCCCTGATCTTTCGCAAAATAAACACATTTTGCGTATGTCGAAAAACTGCTGGTGATTTCTAGTGAATGATACACTACTTGTACCAAAGTCTACGGAACCAGCATAGTCTTTGCTTGAACTTGGTTGAGCGTTTTCACTGCATGCTTCCTCTCTCTCCATTCTAGACTTAACATTCGTAATGCTAATGTAAGAACTACGACACCTCCTATGAAATTTGAAACTAGTTTTTCCTGACAGAATCACAGCCTTGGAGGATAATATATTCTGAAAAAATTCATCCTGTCTTCTTTCCGCCGCCTCCAATATAGCCAATAAACCCTTTTTCGTAGGTTTATCAACATAGTCTTTTTCTTGCGAATCACATGGTTTTCCGCAAATTAAACAACTTATAACACTTACGTCAGCCATAATGGTCAATAAACTGTCAAAGGCACAAATTACACTTTTATACACCACTGTCAACAAACACACAAAACGTCAAGAGCACTTTTACGCACTGCCAGTGCGCATTGCTGTGCGCCTCTGCCTACGATGTTGTTCTCAGCATGCTGCTTCGCAACCTTCAATAATTATTTCGCGGGAATGATTTTAGACGCTATCGCGCATTTTAAAGTGCTTTTTTTTAAAAATAATATTTCTCTTACCGTAAAAGTTAGCGACTTGATTTTTTTTTAAACTTTCTGAATGTATGGACTACATTTGACTCGATATATATGTATAAAAATTTTCAATATTTCACATAGCTCACCACAGGGTGAAGTTTTGGATGCACGATTTTGATACTTAATTCCATATTCCTAATTTTTTACGGCAAAAACTAAAGGTTTTTTTAAAATTTCTGAACTGCTATTAGATGCGCTCTCACCTTGAGAACAAGTGTACCAAAAATCAGAATTTTAAATTAATAACTTAAAATAATACAGCGATTTATTTCAAGAAAAATGCAGTTTTTCTAGTTCGAGCTCAGCGACCTTCAAGGGCTATTTTCAAAGTCTGGTCCTACTAAAAAAAGTTGTAGAATTCGATTTCCTATGCCCTAGAGTGTCCTCTACAAGATGATGTAGGTTTTATTTAGTTATACCTTCGAATCACCTACCCCCTGAAAACAGCGAGTTAGCCGGGCGATTTTACTCCGCTATCTCCTACTTCTAGGATAATTACCGGCAAAGTTTACAAATTATTTAACTAAAACGTTTGTTACAGTTTGTGACAGATTTTTGTGAGTTGGAGGAAGGAAATATAGTTTTGAGGGCTGCAGCTTTCTCCAATCATGAGCTGAAGGGTTCTTCCTACTTTAAAGGTCCTTTTAGTTGCAAAATATAAGACATTTATAGTTTTATCACATAGTACACAAATATAACAAAGCCCTGAGAACTGATGGAAATTGAATAGAGATGTTATTTTGAAAAAAATTCAAAGGTCGGCACTAATTACATTTCCTGAAACAAAATAAAAGAAGAAAATCCAAATTCATCCAACTTTTAACTGCTGTATTCTGCCAAGAACATGTGAAATATACTGAGCTTACGGTAATTTTGACTGCCATGTAGTGAACAGAATTTTTTCTACATGAACAAATATACATAATGACGTTGGAAGAAATAAGTTTAACGAAGAAAATACAAAATTCCAAATAAAAGAGTGGGTTGAGCCTAACCAATTCAACCAATCACTCTCCTTTCTTATGAAATTCTCATTTGCTTTACCAGATATGTATGATCTCGAAACTTGCCTAGGAAGGGTATATTTAGAATCTTGTCCTGCACAGCAACGGTATATTCAGAAAACTTGTATTGCATAGGAACTTAATGTTCAATAAATTTTTTCAAGTATCCCACAGGAACGGTATCTCACACATTGCTTATTCCATTAATTTTAATTTAATTAATTTAATTTTATTTGCTCAGGTATTGTTACCCAGGAATTGTGCTGAAAGTATGACTCGGTCTTATACAAACGGAAGAAAGCTAAATAATGGAGCAAATGTTGGATATCTCTCCAGATAAATATAAAAGATCGTATAATTGTACAAATATTAAAAATACAGCTCAATGATTCGTTCTAGTCGAACATCTCTTTTAGATACAGTGGAACAAAAATAGCAAAAGGAAAAACTATAAGGGGAATATGTGAATCAAAAGGATTCAAATGAAAAAAATAATCAATGTGGCATCCAAAAAAGTATAAGCCATTTTCTATCACTAGATAATACTTTATATTAAATTATTCGAGCATCTACAACGTTATGTACTTGAAATTTTCTTGAAATTAAGTAAACCAAATGAAGGATAATTGAAAATTTCACAGCATAATACATTTATTTTGGTCCTTGACCGATTTCGCGAACATGACTTCGCATCATCACCGTCGTCTCAGATTGGAGAAAAGCGTCTCCACTGGCGGAAAAATCGGTATACTATGGTGAATTTGCCAATCAAAAATTAAATTCAAGCCAAGCTGTACAGGTCAAGACATTAAATAGAGGAGCATTTAAAAACCAAACATACAAAAAAACGACAAATAAAATAAATATCAGAAAAATGAGAAATCATATTATCGCTAATTGCCTCTATTATTCTGTGAAATACAAACAATACTCACAAAAGGCGAAGCTTACTTGGAGCTTCTCTACTCAACTTCATGTTTACAAAATATCATACAAAATTTACAAAAAGTTCAGGAAAGAAAAATATTTACCAAAATATACATCACATGGAATTAAATTTTTGTTGCAGTTACAAAACAATATAGGTAGTTCACATACTTACTGTTGTTGCAGCTGTATCCGAAGTGGAAGTCAAAATACGAAAAAAACAAAATCATTACAAACAAAAATAATTCAAATTGGAAAATATGAGGTGCATAGGATTCTCCGTGGGCGTTGTATCCGAGTCAAAAGTCAAAATTCCGAAAAACAAATTGGCAGACAAGATACAGATTGGAAAAATAGAAAAAACATATTTTTCTACCACCTAAATTTATCAATCAATTCTGTCCGTACACCTAGCTAAACTTGCTAGACGGTAGAACGGTAGAACTGGACCTGATTTCGATTTGGCTACATAGCGTGGCGAAGTGATATTCAATATTATTAGGTACTCATGTTTAACCACCCAAATTGTTCCATTCTACTTAACACCCGATCATATTTCCTTATACTTAAGACAAATCGTTAACAATGTAGTACCTATATGAAGTATTAACTCCATTCGGTCTGAATTAATCTTAATTTTAGTGTGCATAAAATCGCTTCAGGAGTAATGACGATATACAAATCTAGCTTGAAAGCCAAAATTACGATAAATTTGTGTATCTATATCCTGTAAAAAACCAACCAAAAACACTTTATCCATGCCCTCGTTGTATATCTGCCTGTTTCCACTTCGTAATGACTGATGCAGTCGTTCAACAATTCAAAATTCAATAGATGTAAAAATCCGTCGGAAAAAAGTGTCTCAAAATATTCCAGCTGGTAATCCTGGATTGACGACAACACTAGTTAGAATCTAAGAAGGATCGAATTGAAAAGTTCTTTACTTTTATCTCCAGCTTTACTGAAGCTTACTTGAAGTGAACACAAGAGAGAAGAATGCGACAACGATTATTCACGCTCAGAAGCAAATAGTTTATATTCATATTATGTTTAGTTTTGATTGAATATAACCCAATATTAACAATACTTTCCAAGTTGTTGTTAACATCAGCTCAAACCTTATGTTTGTTTCAGTAAAATTATAGTAACTTATCCAAGAGATTTGCATTTCCAAAGGAATCTTCTCATGATATTCCATCATGGACATTCACCCAACTGCTTCAAAAGCTGCAGATAAGATTCCGATATTTTGGATAATAATAATAACAACATAATAACAAATGTTGTCTAATAGGTTGCTTGGTGAATAAAGTGATTTGAAACCAGAAATATGCCCGTTCGCAAAAAAAAAAACACGAAAAAGCAAAACAAATCCCGAGGCTGGACAGAAGTGCTCACCTCAATCGAAAGCAGTAGCTGGGGATGGGCAGAAATGTCCACCCCAAAATACTGCACAGAATGAGGCTGGACATGGAAGATCACCTCGTGATGATGAAACACAAAGGCCTAGGCGAAAGCGCATTTGCGGCGCCGAGGCCAAAAGGAGAAAGAGAGTGAAGGAATCAGGGGTGGCAGCAACTACAAATGCACCCCCCTCTTCCCCCACTCCACCTCCAACAGCAAAGGCACTTTCTGCGGCCGGCGCCAAGAGCTCCGCTTTGAATAAAGGCATGGAACCGGCTGCCCCTGCAGGAAAGCGCCCTCACATGAGCACCTCCACGGAGGGGACTCCAAGAAGGCTGAAGAAGCCGCGCAGCGATAGAAATGTCGCCGCGCCTTCCAAAACCTTTGCGGATGCCGCCTTGAGACACCTCAAGGTTGCTATCATAGATGAGACCAACCCGCACGGTAAGGTTACCGCAGAACGGGAAAGAATCATCAAAAATCAACTGCTAGAGGAACTGGACAAGATCATCTTCTCCGCCTCCAGTAGCAATAGCAAAGCGCCCACGTTTAAGTCGTGGACATACTCCGGTGAAATCATCAGAGTGGTCTGCGATGACGACGGGACGCTAGAGTGGCTGAAAAAAGCCACAAAAAACCTCAAGCCGTGGGAGGAGGCATCACTGGCGGTCGTTAGTGTGGATAGGCTCCCTAGGCTAACCAAGGCCTCGCTCTGGATCCCGGAGGACGTCCACAAGACGACATCCGGTGAAAAAGAGAGGGTGCTTGGTCGGCTTAGGGCGCAGAACCCTGACCTGACGGTGGCAAGGTGGTGCACTTTCCATCATGAGGTGAAGGTGAACCCAGAAGGACACCTCTTCGTCTTTGGAATCGGAGACGACATCAAATCTATTTTTTCGAGAATATCAAGATCAACTTCGAATGTAATTCATGGAGAAAAGTTTTCAAGGTTTAATTAGAATTCAAACTAAGTTCAACTTATGTCGACCCAATCGGGAACTTAATATTGAGTCCTCCTTAACTAGTTTAAGGATAACTTTATTTTAGGACTGACTTAAAGTAAACGGCGCAAACGGTTGTACACCAAAAAAATTATGATTGTATTCGCAGACATATTTCCATACATACAGAGTTGGTTTTAAGTACAGAGCGCCTCGATTATCTCGGAAACGGATTTATATAGACTTTGGTGTGCAACATATAGATTTTGCTGTGATATGGCCAATTTTATGGAGGTGATCAAATTCTTTAAGATCTCCAATTTTTTCGAAATAATAATTAACTTTGCTATTTCGGATTAATCACCCGATTTTTTTCTACCTTTTAAAATCCTTAGGATATGCTGATCATTTTTCATGTGATGTTCCCCATTTTTGTATAAATGCCATCATTTCGGAGTTGAAGCTACATTACATTATCTCCGTCGAAGTTAAAATAATACCCAAATTGGGGAGAAGAAAAACTGCATCGAGTAAAAACAATTTTTTTGGTGTTTGTTGCCTCTTGAACGAAAACCCATGCTTAAACTGGACAAATATCCAGGATACTTGATATTTCGCAAACATCCGCAATGAAAATTTTACATTAACATAGATTCCGTCCATACAAAATAGGATCAGTTTAAAAGTTTTCTTATGATGATTACAATAAAAATGAACAGTTTCCAGACATAATAATGAGAAAACGTTACAATCAAAACGATCCAAATTTTTCGAGTAGTGTTGTAATTAGCGATAAGGCCACTTTTTTCATTGATAAAAACTTTCTTCAGCTGGTTTCCTATAGGAATAAGTGTACATTTCATGCAAAGTAAAAAGTGAAAATAAGTGCACAATAAATCGAAAACTTTTTTAAAAAGTGTATCCGTCTATTGAACAGAATTATCTTAATACATGTGTGAGTGTTTTAGATGCAAAAAATGATGTAGTACACCAAGATACATAATATAATATCACAAGATGAGAAACTGTATATATCAATAGACATAATAATGAATCAAGACGAAACTGTGAACAGTGTTAAAAGGATTTTTGATTACTGAATCCATATTTTACTCCTCCGCGTGCATTGAAGTCAAAAATTGGATCACCAAAATAATGTAACGGTGAAAGATTATGTATAAAACAATTTCTCAATTTATTATTGAGGCAGTAATTCTCTCGGCGAAAAAAAAACAAACATTCGTATTTTTACTAAGATTTCCATTAATTTGAGTGATTCACCATTCTGTTCCAAGCGGTTACAGTTTCCTCGACAATTGACTGATAACTATGAAAAATGAGGCACAAGTGAATTGGGAGAATCCTGTTTTTCACGTGGTCAACTCTATGTAGCTTTTTCACACGTTGGACAGGAACAAAATAAACTCGTTTATGCATCGAAACAAAAGACACTGAACGTAGTGTATTAAGGCACGGCCACATTATGCCGCTTGTTGCCAATTGGCAAAATCGATACGATGTAGACGCGACTAATGGCACGTGCCAATGAGCCAGCCATGTGCCATTGAAAATCGGTTTCCTTGAATGAAAGCCATTAGTCGGAGAGCTAGTAACACGTGTTTCATGAAATGTTTGATGCACCTTGAAATTTTGTGCTAAAGTATCGAATGGATAGCTGAGCAGGTAAGCAAGTGTTGGCAAGCCCTAAATGGGGACACCAATCTATACCGGGATCGTCCTATTCTGTGAACATTGGGCGACTAACCTGAATGAATGTCAGCACACAGACGTTTTAAAAATTGCTGGCTCTGCCAACGGCAAATCACGGCATAGTGTGGACGCGCCTTTAGAATGTATTGTGATATAAGTACCCAGTACTTGACTATCTGTTGGGAATGTTTGGATAGGGAATAGAAAAATATGTAGGTGAGATGAAATATTGTTATGATTTAAAAAGAAAAAATCATTTGTTCCTCAATAAAAAAAAATAACTAATATAGTTGCTTTGAAACTAAGCCGTAGTAACTTAAAATAATCGAGAAATGAGATATATAAGTTATTTTTTGTGATGTGTGTGATCAGAGAAACAACGTTTAATCTTCATAGAACGATAAATTTCCCTAAGGGAGCAGATAAATCGTTACCGCATTGGCTCGACCTGTCATTTTATTGTCCGAAAAAGTATAGCAGTGAGACAGTTAACGCAAAACCTTTGAGCAGATAAGTCGCATTTTTTTCTACACGGTTGTATTTTGAAATTCGAAATGAAATTTATAATATTTGGAAAAATATTTTGATGAACATCTGAAGCGTGAATTTTGCGTTCAACCTTTCAGCTTTCATATTTATGAATGAGTTCCTTTAAAATGTTGATTTTTGATGGAATATCCTATATAAACCTATCGATTTTTCCTAAAAACATTGCATTCGAATGATTAATAATGCGATTTCAAATAATCCATTGGAAATAGCCAACAATTTTGTTGATACATACACCAGCTTAGGAGAACTTCTAGCACAGCAAATTATAGAACCAAAAAATTTCAAAGAAACGAAAAAACTCATTTCGACCACAATATATTTAGAAGAATGCACTGAAACTGGAATAATGCAAATAATCCACAAACTAAAAAAGAACAAGGCCCCCGGGCAAGACTCAATAAGCTTAGATACATTGAAAATCATGTGTGATACTATATATAGACCTATATGTCATCTTGCGAATGTAGTTCTGAGAAAAGGTCCGATTCCATTCAAAAGAACCAGAATTAAACCGATTTATAAGAAAGGCGACAAATTGGATTGCCTGAACTATAATAGGCCTATAACCTTAATCTCATGCCTTGCAAAAATAGTAGAAACAGTCATCAAATCACGATTGTGCAAATTTCTAGAAAAATATGGTATCCTCTCCCACCTGCAGTTCGGTTTCAGAGGGGCTATGTCCACTCAAGATGCAATAACCACTCTTACCTCAAAGATATATAAATCACTTGACGAGGGCAAACCATCACTTTGTATCTTCGTGGATCTGGCTAAAGCTTTCGATACCGTAAGCCATGAGTAACTGATTGAGACACTAGAGGACTTTGGAATGAGAGGACCATGCCAGGAATTATTGAGGAGTTATTTGACAGAAAGAAGCCAATGTGTAGACATTCAAGGAACTTTGAGTGAATTCAAAACCATCAAGTATGGTGTACCACAGGGTACTGTGCTAGGTCCCTGTCTTTTCAATATTTACCTAAATAACCTGTTTTTCCATGATATCGAAGGTCAAATTATAAGCTTCGCAGATGATACTGCTGTTTTTTATGACGCAGATGATTGGACAAGCTTAATCAATAAGGCACAAGAAGACTTTTCAAAAATAAAAAAATGGTTTGACTTTAGGAAATTAACCATCAACTTCGATAAAACTTATTATGTGCCCTTCAGTATACAGAAAATCAATTTTGAAAACTTCCCCCCTTTCTCGCGAACAACCCCAGCAATGAATTTTTCAATACTACCAACCACTACAACTAACTACTTGGGACTGATTATTGACTGCAATCTGAAATGGGGCCACCATATTAAAAAACTAACAGGAAAAATGCGTATTTGCTCTACTTATTCAGGCACTACAAAACGATGGTGAATACTGAGCAGCTGAAGTCTATTTATTACGCCTTAGTTGAATCACAACTCAGGTATGGTTTAATTGCATGGGGTGGAGCATATAATCACCATATATCCCCCATCACAGTCCTACAAAAATGGATCTTAAAAATCATTTATGGAAAACACAAAACATTTCCCACAGTAGAACTTTTTAACTTGTCGCAAGTTCTTGATATTAAGGAGCTTTACTTTCAGTGTGTAATAAATGAAGAAAAATTTACCAAATACAAAAACTCTACAAAGAATAAGTACTCTACAAAAAATCAACCTCTTGCTGTATACAATCCCAAAGTTAACAGAACTCTTACCTTGAGAAGTCATGTTTTTCTCGGTCCAAGATTATACAATAAAATCCCGTTAGAAGTTCGCAAAATAAGCTCTCCTACAATGTTCAAGAAGAAAAATAAACAATGGCTGCAAGCTGATACAATTGTCTCGCTGATCCTCTTAACATAGGGCGTTATTATGACGTATGAAATTGAAATATCTCATCCTAATCTATATTTTTCAATTGTCCACCAAAATATGAGATCTCAATAGTTCAAAAAGTCAAAAGCTAATAATTATGTATTAGTTTTAGTAAATTGTGTTTCACATTTGTTATAATAGTTGTGAAAATATTTATATAATCTCTAATACTACGAGTTTAGTATGGTTTTAATTGCTATTTATTTATATTTTTTGCTTGTCTAATTAGGAGTTATTGTGTTGTTTTATTTTACATGTTTTAAATTTTGCTATATGTGTCTTGTATTCAAATTCTTAACTAGTAACAAAAAAGACGTTCTTGAGAATAGGGAGCTTTTTCCCACGCACAAGTCGAAAGACTTCAGTGGGTTTCTGCTACTTTGTTTTTATGTGAACCATCTGTATTGTGTATAAAATTTTTCATTTGAAAATAAATTCTTATTAAAAAAAAAATCAAATAAAAAAAAATTAAAAAAAAAATAAAATAAAAAAAGAATGATTAATAAACTATTTCACTTCTGTGATTTGTGATGAAATGAACTAATTTTCTTGAAATCGATATTCTTAATGTATTTTACCGCGAAATTTAAAATTTTGGATTGTCTCTAAATAAGAACGGAGAAGGTACCGGCAAGGCTTCCCTCATCGTCTGTCGACAAAGCAAGTGTGGAACTGTGCAGTAATCCTTTGATTATGAATTTTTCTCACCAGTTTAAAAACAAATAGATGCCGTCACCTTATGAGAAACTGGATTACTGCACAGTCCCTATAAGTCAAACAGTCCCTTGGAGTACACACAGTCCCTTGGAGACAAACAGTCCCTTGGATTACAAACAATTCTTTGAAATGAAAAAGTTTCTTGGAGTACAAACAAAGAGTCCCTAGGAGTATAACAGTTCCTAGAAGGTAGGTACCTAGGAGTGCAATACTTGTGAGTGCCGACTCTAGTTCCGTTGTATAGGTCAAGAATATGGACAGGGAGCATTGGTTTTGCAAGGACAATAACCATTTCATACAATACAGTGTGTAGTGAATGACATTGGAAAACATCTGAAATGAAGTGAAGAGTTTGGCTTCACCCACAAAGATATATTTTTGGTCTGCTGAATCTTTGATATTTTTTTTGATTACTTATCCCTTTTCGTAAATTCCACAACAGATATCATATACATTTTTTTCAATTAGATAGTTTTATTTATCACACAGAAACGGTAAGTTCTTTTGTTTGATTTAACAGATTGAAAAATAGCTGACCTTTAAATTCGATTTTGTCTCTAATTTCCTTTCAGGCAAAAAAATTCTTGGCACCCTAAAGTTTTTTTATTTTTTTTTCTAGTCTATTTTAAATTGATTTTTTCCCGAGTTGATAAGGTAACAAAGCCCTGCGAATTGGCTTAATTTACCTCCGAATTTAATCAGTCAGTTAGGCAAGAACCTGCAGTATCTACCATCATTTTTTTAACGCCATTCAACATTTTTCGTTTCATTTTTAATAATAATAATAATAACTTTATTCACTAGATAAATAAATACAAAA
>CAJUYG010002358.1:0-33687 GCA_910591675.1 Galerucella calmariensis | reverse complement strand
TGTAGAATAATGAGTTTCATTTATTGGTACCTTAGAGACAGTTGGGGATATTGTTGGAACATTCATAACTGGAAGTACTACCTCTTGCAAAAAGTGTCCACCCCTAAAAAACCACAAGTGAGGTCAGTCGTGGAAGGATATCGATGCATTTTTTGAAGTTGGGCAGACTTATTTCAGTACAATGTTTTCAGTAGACGTGAATGGGAGAATTCATTGAAAAGATGATCTAATCAAAGTCTATATATTATCTAACTGATTTGTAAACGACGCAAAAATGATTTCTGAATATATCATCAGAGGCAAATGCAGTTTTGACAGAATTTCTAATAGCATCGTGGGTTTACCTACTTTTTGCAGGATGGAATAAGGAATCGACACCTTTCTACTGTTCTGCGCCAACCATTGCAAGTGGCTAGTTCCAGTAATGATTACGTTACATGGGCAAAGATGGCAGTTGTTCAGATGCACACGAGGTGCTGATGCGAAAAATTCTATATCCGTTAGATGAGTACCTATTAGAATCCGCATCCATGAACTTTTATAGACAATTATTATCGTAAATAACTATAGAGTATCAAGACTTTTTTGTGAGGAATAGATAGTTTATTGAAATTTATCATCATTTAGGATTTTTTGTTACATTCCACGTTTATTGATTTAGGTTAACAATTATGATATACTATAGATATTACAAAATAATTCCGTTTTTATAAATTCTGTGTAAGGGAAGTACTTAATAAAAATAAATGTTACATGATCGAAGATTCTATTTACGCTAACAAATACAGGATGTTTGTTCTATTTGAAAGAAGAGAAATAATGAAAAATTCGAGTGTCCGTCCACCCTGTATACAAAAAGGGAAAATAATTGAAATTCAATAGAATACGGAGATATTGCATCATATTAGGAAACTCTGTTAGGCAAATTGAATTTTTTTCTTCGACATACAATAAGCTACAGAGCCAACGTTGACTTACCTACGTTTTTCACTTAAACGTGTCCATATCTTCTGAAGGACTCTGTATAACATAACAACAACTCATATCAAAAGCTTCAAAAAATGTCAGGAATCCGAATATGGTGTAATATAAAGGAAAGAAAAGAAAAGGAAAGAATGTCATATGTTAGGTTTGAATGCAACACTCTGTATAGTTCGAGATTATTTCAGAACCTTAAAGACATCTACTTTTTTCTAATAACATTTTTTGATGTCTTTTAAAATAACCCATATACCGGTAATTTGTTTTTAATTAAGTTATTTGTGTTTTTACATCCAACTTTCCTTCAGTTACATTAGAATTGAGAAAATGTAACAGTCGCTAAGGATATTATTCATTAGTAATACTATAAGTACTTAAAAATTATTTATTAGGTAAATTACGAGTATGTATCATAATATATGAAATAGAGATAATCGTTGGATGTGACTGTTGAATTGAATTAATTATTTTAAAATTATATTTGTTCATTGGAACTAAACAAGATCTATGTATCATTATTGGACAGTGTTGTTGATTCATCTGTAATTGAGTAGGATAGTTCACGTAAAACTTGTGTGTAGCAATCTAATCGTATATCTCCTTTAAGTTATGTTGTGGAGCTGAACTCTTAATGGTATCAATATTTTATTCACTTACCAAATATAATTCTATATTGTTGGTATTTGATTCTAGGGATACCAGACATGAACTGAGCCCTTTTTGTAACATTCGATTTTTTATGAAAACCCAAAAACAAAACAAAACTAAATTCTAGGTAAAAAAATAAAAAATGAATTAATTTTATAACAATGAAGAAAACAATTATTTAAGAATGAATTTTATGTCTAGCCCCTGTTTGACACTACTATATAAGTAAAATGAAAAATATATTAATCAAAATTAATTTTCTTCTTCCAAAAACGCATCCTTCTTCCATATTATCAACGAACATTAACAAGACTTGTTAATGTTCGTCGATATTATCTATTTCACTATAACTATCGTCTTGTAAATCAATAATAATTGTATTTCCTCATTAATAAGGTCTTGCTCTATATTAATATACTCATCTTAAATATTGATTACCTTTTTAATCCTTTGGTAATATTAGCTACTTCTCTTCTAATCAGGTCGACGTTTTTTTTATGAAATTTAGGAAATATATTGTTACGCCGAATAGGTACTCTGTCTCAATATAGAGTGATCGTGTTTTTCACTCTAGGGCGTATAGTTTCTTAAATTTCTCTGTCTGTAATACTTCAATCAGTTGTTGTTTTGTATAAGAATCTTCAAAGTACAAATCATTTTCCATTGAATTTTTTTTGTAGATCGCTCTTCTTGTAGCTTGTAGCTGAATGCATTAATTCTGTTCCTTCATCGAAACCAAACTTTTCCCACATTTCCAAATTTAGATGTCGTCGAAATCTGTTTCCATTATTAGTAAAATGATCACCATTCTTTAAATTTCCGTCGTTGTTACACTCAATATTTTGGATCGAACTTGATGTTTCGTAAGGACGCCACATTGTAAATCTTTAATTTTTCTAAAAATTCATATAAGTATGTATACATACATAACCAAAAAACTTTTCTGAAAACTACACTCTTTCTTGGTGTCAGACTCCCAACTAAAGAATGAACATCTGATGTGATCCTATGACAATCTCACAAAAACAATTATAGCTCAGTCAAAGGTTTAAAAATAAAAGGTTATTTGAAATTTATATTTCAAATTATTCTTAATAAAACGAGATATAAGATAGTGTTAATTGTCTGTTTAAGTTGTTTTTAAATATAAATAGGTTAATATTGTATTTTGTTCTATACATAAACGCTAAGTATCTTAAAAAATCGGATGGCACTCCAAAGTTGCGGGTTAAAAATAATCGTTAGGCAGTCGATAAATGTATTTATATAAATTATAAAATTATTTAATACATTTCAAACTTGAAATCATAATATTAAATAGATAATTTATTGTCGACACATTTTAAATTATTATAATGACTGGACTATAACATTACCATCGTATTATAGAGTCAAACGATAAGCCGACAACTTTATTCGCATTATAAGTTTTTCATCGACATATAGTTTAATTTTTAAATCAAGGAAATTGTGTTATTTTTTCACTTTCCAATCTAAGTTTGATATTTTTGGATGCAGATGGATGTAATATGACTGAACAATAAATCTAATTGTCGTTCACTACTTGTAACACAAGCTACTAATATGTCTACATACCTAAATATTTTTTGAAAAATTACTTCTAAAGATTTTTCTTTCTAAACTTTCCATACGAATGTTTGGCAAAATTGTTAGTTTGGGGCTCCCCATTGGTAAACTTCCATTTTGAGTAAACAGTATGATTCATAATTCACAAAGCAATTGTAGACTACTGACATCAAAATATGACAAACAATTGGCCAAATATGATCTTTGTAAAATGTTGATAGTTAACTATCTACGGGGTGGCAAAGTTGAAATATTTTTTGATTGATTTCGAAATATTTTGCGGTAGCCGTTTCTTTGATATTGATAGTTTTAGTACCTAATTGGCGTTTTTCGAGGTGGCAATTGTCACCATACGATTATTTTGGGCCTACTACACGAGGTAGCACTTCCAAACCTACTACACTCTTATGACTAAAAGCTTTTTATGTTAATTGAAGAGCACATGACAACGTGCTGAATTTGTGCATACATAATTCATAAATAATAAAGGTATACTTTTGTTTCAACTAGATAAATTCAAATTCAATACTTTTGTAATTGTGTTATCAAATTTTTAGAAACAAAATTAGTAATATACTTCAATTTATTATATTAAAAATACTGTTTTTAGGACTGGCATACATTTTTCTATAAAAAATCACTTTATTCCTTATCTCACAGCTTCCACAATCAATGACATGACATAACTGTATAATATTCATTTCCCTCACAATAATCCCTTGTGTATCCTTTGAACAGTTTGAACAGTTTACTATGATTTTAGGGGAGACTACCCTATTCTATTTATCTTTATTAATTAAAATACACTAATAGTTACATATGAAATCAATATATCTGTGATGTTATATATGACACACAATGATCCTAATTTTGTTGTAAAATTCTCAATGGTGTAGTAGGTAGATTCTTACTCTCACAAATAGGAAAATTAGATAGTCCAATGAAAATCCTTCAAAAGCTGTATGGAACTCGATTGAGCATTAATATTTTCTTTGCAACTTTAATATTCATCAGTTTGTATCCTTAGGAAAGCGAATAGAGGTTTTTCTTGTATGTCGAATTTCTCCGACACACTCGAAAATAATGTGCATTTTTTACTTTATCCATAGTTCACAACGAAATACTATGTTGTTTATAAAAATGACACTCGAAACCAATAATTATAATAGGGGAAAATACTGGCAAAACAACGAAGGAACAGAATCTCAGCTTAGGTTTTAAAATGAGATAAAGAACGACAAAGGTTTACCTACAATGTTGCCTAATGTTATATTTTTAACGATTAAAGAATGCGAAGTAATATTTTTTCTTGTGTTTTTAAATTCTAGTTATGCATAGGTATTTACGATTTTATGAAGGAGTGAAGTAAGATAGGATTTGACTTTTTGCTAATTAAATATATAGAATATTATGTAAAAATTGGAAGTTTTGGAAAATTATTAGAATAAAATATCTGGCAACTGTGAGTAATAAATCACAAACTTTCTGCGCAACGGGATGTTGTTTCCCAGGATTGTGTATCGGTGAGATAAATCGTCTCTATATTAACTATGGATAAATCATTGGAACTAGGGTTGCCAGATTTTAAAATTAGGAAAGCGGGAGGATAATTTACACGCACAATCCGCTGATAAATAACTATGAGCATGTTTGATAGAATGAAAAACGAAAGCACATTCTGCTCGTGCGGTCAAATCCACGTCTAAATCGTTTTTTAACAAAAATGTGTCAATTTTTTTTCCTTGTGAACCTTTCGTCGTATGTTTCTTGTGTATTTTCGTTTTCATATGTTTACCTATATCGTTTTCTCCGCCGTGATTTATTGTGAATTGTGAGTTGCAAATCGTACATTAAGCTTGAAAAATATCTTTGCCCCTAACAATCCAAAGATAAGTTTTGCACCATTCATTATTAAATTTTACATTCCATTTAGTTTTTTGAACAGAAAGTTCAGCCCCACTAGCCCCAACCTCAACTTTCTCTTGATTCGGCTCAAACTCCGGAAAAGTATGTCCTTGTTTACCTTCAATTAGTTCACAATCATCTTCGTCAACACTAATTTGCCCAACCCAATCAATCTCATCATCGCTTAAATCACTACTATCAGAAAGATATATAATGAACGTCAACAAAATAGTCAAATACCAAGGAGAATAAGAAAATGATAATTTATTGCGTAGCGCAGCAAAAAACAGGCAGCACTGATCACTGTTATCATCACTGAGCAGACAAAATAAGCCGCTTCGCCTATGCTTTGCGGGGCGAGTTTGAGTCAGCGTTGCCGGATTGTTTAAAAAATGATAATTATTAAAATTTGAATTACTGTATTCTTTATTTGCCGAAATGCGGGAGGTTTGTATATGGGCGCGGGAGGCGGGAGATTTGGTAGAAAAGCGGGAGTCTCCCGCCTAAATCGGGAGGGTTGGCAACCCTAATTGGAACACGAAAATCGGTAGAGTGAGCCAACTGTTTCTGTAAGCTTTAAGCTGTGATAATAGCTTTGTTCGCGGCTCACAAATAGAATCGATTAGGAACCAAAAAATAACCAATTCAAAATCACCTTAATACGCATGCATAATTATGAACCGATCCAAGATTTTCATTTACCGCGAACGAAAAAAAAAAGATTCTAGCATAAGATAATCTCCAGTTTACGCCCACGTCGACTTTTTGGTATAGCACATGAGCAATCGAACCGAACTCTTAGTCCTAAGAAAGATCTAAGAACTTAAGAACTGCTATAACTGATTCGGAATCAATAATTTACCGACTCATTGTGACCCGCGAACACAGAGCTATTACTAAAAATTCAGAACTGAGCATGCGATCAGTCTCTAAATTGGTTCGTAATCATACCCGCGAACAGAGCTATTACTAACATTAAATGAAATGAGTAGAGTTACCTCTTAAATAATTGTACTCGTATTATGCTCCCACCTATTTGACTAGTTATACTGAATTTGTCTTTCATACTTCATGTTATTCAAAAACTGGACCTGTAGGTATTTATAAAAATACTTATACTCATAAATTTTCGCAAAAACTGAGCATTATATCTGAATATTCAATCAAAATTCAATAGAACTAAATAGTTGAACAGTTGGAGTGGATATTCGCAATAGATATATGTTCCACAAAATTCTCTTAAGTGAACTTTCAATACTTTCGTTACATTCGTAATCAATTTGCTGGCCAAGTTGCACTTTGGCACGAAAGCTAAGCAAATCTGTTTCAGTGTCGTCGTTCACAACGCAATTTGGTGTCGGGTTGAAGTTGAAGTCGACGAAATTTCTTGCAAGCTGTAAACTTTCACTTCGACTTGAAATTCGTGCCGGCTATGGGATATGTGCATTAATTTTTGTTATTTATTTTTTCATAAATCTGACATTTGTATCACTGTAACAAAACTTCATCATTGAACTGATATTTTAAATAAAACTAAATCAAACATCATGCTCCGGCAATATTTTGTGGAAATCCTGACAATTATTTAGGTACGAGCAAGTTGACTTTGCAGTTATTGTGAATAGCAAATTTCATGCCGACTTGCTTGTCAAAGTGTCACTTGGCCAGCGAATTGATTACGAATATAGTATACGAAAATTCCTAGAAATATAGATGATACATATGAATCCAGGATATCAGATATACGTTATTCATTTGATATATGGATTAATTGAATTTTCACCCCTGACCTTAGGGTAAATATTCAATATGAAAATTCACAAATACGAAGCGCTATATCACCAATTTTCATGAGCAGTTTGGAACATTTAAAAAAAAATATCTTATGGTATGTAGATGACGTACCTACCTATTATTTTGTTTTGTAGACAGTTGTTAACGCATTATCCCTATTCAAGATACTTTTAGGGAAATCGTGCAACGCCGCATTCGATGGGTAGTTGTGTTTGTTGACCTTCACATTTTTTAATTGTTTCTTTTTGGTATGGTACAAGTAATTGTAGAACGCAGACGTGGGGTTGGTTAATCTTAATCACGTCTACATAATAGTTTATTATGAACATTTGTTTTGGAATATTGTTGTTAAGTACATACATATTGTAAAATTGTATAATAAACAAATTAAAAACCATACAACAGTGAAAGACAATTAGATTTATTTTCCATCAAATAATTTATTTCTTGAAGAGAGTAACTCATTATATTTTAAAAATTCAAAGAGTTGCTAGATTACTCAATCAAAAAACAACAGTAACTAATACCATATAATTCCAATCAACCCATGGCACATAGCATTACCACATTAGCAGCATAGGTACTTTAAATAAATGCATTGAGCATTTTCAGTTCTTATGAACAAATATAATTTTGAAAAAACTACTGTAAACCAGGCTTCACTCTAGGGCGGTTTGATTTAAGTTGCTGTCCGAAGCGGACGCCGCTCTCATAAATTATGTTTACGATTCGCTTTTGTTGTCAATAAGGAGATCGGTAGATACCAGAACAGTTCGAAGAGCTTATTTTATTTTAAGCTATACAGGGGTAATTAATATATTTTGTCCACGACCACCTAATAATAAGTCAATATTTTACCTCCTAACTAAAGGTATATGGTACCCATATATCAACTGTCGTGAATTATGGTTCATAATACACTTTAGTGTATTATGGTTCATAATTCACGACTAGAGATGGGGGTACAATATGGAATAAACTATTAAATCTGTGTATTTTGTTCAGGAAATTTGTTTCTGACATATATCGTATCTATAAAATATTGTAATTTTTAGTATTGATACTTTTCATAACGATATTTTCTAATATTAAGTATTTTAAAACAATATATTTATAACGGTACGTTGTATTGATACTTTCTACAGTATCGCCCATCTCTATATATGTCAAATTATTTGAAGTACCTGCCACAACATTTTGAGGTTAGTAATATGCCAAATCGCTACTGACTTTTATTTATTAATAAATAAATTAAGTGTCGTGGACAAAGTATAGTATTCTACTCGCAATTTATGGCCATAATTCACTTGGGTGACTTGCGCCCCTCGCCTGCGGCTCGTGACGCAAACGTCACCCATCGTGAATTATGGCTATCATAAATTGCTCGTTTAATAATATACTATAAATTAATAGGATTCTTCATCACAAAGATTTATTTTTAAATGTTAGTTATTTCGAAAAATGTTCGGGATATGAATTTGAAAAGGTGAGTAAAAAATAAACTTGAATTTTTAAAATGAATCAATTCACAGTTTTTATCCAGCATCTTGGTAATTTTTTGATACTTATTGATAATCTATCAGATATTTATCACAAATTATAGGTAGTATATTACGTAACGTGTGTGGTAAGAAGCATTTTACGCACGAATGGAAAAGTTACGCACGATGCCGCGTAGCGGCGAGTGCGTAATTCCGTGAGTGCGTAAAATGCTTTACAACACGAGTTACGTACTATACTTCACTTACGACCTACTTGTACTTGTTTTTTTTTAAGAAGCATAAGAAATAACAGTTACATAATTAGAGGTGCTTGGTAAACTCCATCTCTATTACTCTATTACCAATGAAAGAAGCACATTAAAGAACTAACGTTTAATCATTATTAATATATTGTTGATTATCGAAAGTCCATTTTTCAATTATAATCAATACATATACTTAGCCATTTGGGCTTTTCATAGTTAAACGTGGCCATATCGAATGTTTTCAAATAGTAAATTTTGAATAAAATAGTGACGTCTATTGACAGTTGCTAAGATGTTGCTAGGGAAGTCGTGCGATTTACTTTACAGCTGTGCGTTTTTTTTACAGTGCGTAATAGACGTCATTACATTGATACCGACTGTGTGTTATTGACTGATTACAGAGGGGTCGTAGGTAAAATTAAATATAGGTACTCATTAGCCACCAGAATAATAGGGCCACTAAATCTTAAATTTTGATCTTTAAATAACGCGTATTTCTTGGATTGACAATGTTAAAACAGTAAAAAGAGAAGCAGCTGCAGGACTTTATTAAAAATTTTTAAAAATGTAAAATACTAAGTTTGGAGTTTGGTTTATGTGTTAAATTTAATCTATTGTCTTTCAAATCTTTCAATATACATTTGAGAGTAAAATATATATGGACTCTGCTGTAGAGACTTGCATAATATTTGAAAGGAAATTGATTACATGGATGATGAAAGGAAAATTTTGTAAATTCGTTCAAAAGGAACTGACCAATTCCCCTTTGGTTAGCTATAGAATTGAATTTTTCGATAAATATATTTTCCATCGCAATAACGTTCTCAATAATGTCCCTTGATGGTACACATAAGCTATTAACGAAAAAAATATTAATATGATTTTTTGCTCATTTGAACAATTAATTAATAAATTTAAAAATCTATACAACATAAATATAAAACACGAGCAACCAATTATAAACACCGTTCTAAAATAACAGCGCTCGACGGGCGACGTCCCGTATAATATGCCAAATTAAATGCAAGTAAGGACGTAGCGACGTACTGTACCATCCAAGTCACCAGCGACATCGGTGCTTTACGCGATAAATTGGAACAAGTGAAATATCTTTATTTATTCTGAAATCTTTGACCAGGCGCCGCGAAAAAAACCAACTTCTACAAAGAGACGTAAACAAACATAAAGGTCGGCATTGCCGCTAATCTTTCAAACGGTGATAAATAAAAATTCCTGGCTCCTAGAAAATATAAATTGTACAGTATTTTTTATAACACCGAATAATAATCAAATTCCGTGATTTTAATAACCATTCCTATAATTTCGCTAAAAATAATTAAAAAAAAAAATAATTCCCTGCACTTATTTTGCATGCATACCTACAATCATTGCAAAGAAGTATATTATCTCGTTTAAAGGTAGGTGTACCTATTGAAAAATTGTAGTAATCACTAGATTATTTGTAATAATTCTAGGATGCAGATATACCAAAATATTTTTTTACAAGTAGCACGTTTGTTTTTACATTATCCTAATCACTATAGTCTATAGTATTTTCATAATCAACTGCAGAACATGTAAAAGGGATTCCAACCCTTACCGATTGTTGAATTTGTACCTTATTGCAAATTAGTTTTTATCCAAACAAACGGAATTTTCCGTAATGACGAAGATAAATAATATGAGAGCACACATAGGTACATTTACAATGAACGAGACATTCTACTTCCTAAAGGTAGTAAAGAAATCGTTTGGAAAGAGAAAAAATTTGTTTTGAAAATAGGCAGGTACTTTCGATTTGAAAAATCATAGTCAATATTCTATTTTTGAAATGCCTACAAGAAAATTAGTTTTGGGTGGGACGGATATAAGCTTGACATACCAGTGAACGTTGTTTATTTTTCCATACAGGCAGATTTTTATGTATATGGAATTATAACATATAGCATAACATAACATATAGCTGTACATGATATTATGTATGTTAGTGTCACATCATATAATATAGGGTTGGTTGGGAAAAAGTATGGAACTAAGTAAATATCTTTAAAAGGTAAAAGACAATATCTATGAAAATTTTCTGACATGTACAATGACGCATACCGCATCTGATACCATATTTTCTGTTACTTCTGTACTTCCGGTATTATCGGAAATACCCTCAACTTTTTAATTTAAATGGAACACACTATATATTTTTGCAGATTTTGTAAGATCTTGTCATTCCGAATTCGTTTATACTGAGTTTAGTGAAAATTATTCGTAAAAACGAGGAATAAATTACTTTACATTTTAAAAACAGGTAAATCTATTTACTTTAGTCTAATGAGAATAATACTTTGAAGAAAATAACTTCAAATGTTCAAAATGCTCTCCGTTAACCTCCGGACAATATGCAAGTCTATTAATAAGTCGTGAGTCACTCTTTCCAAGATTTTTCCACGTATTAGTTCACATTCATCAATAATTCTTTATTTTAAATCCTGCAAGCATGTTGGCTATCTGAGGCTGAGGTGAACACGTCATTTCATTTAACGATTTGGAAAATTCACACCTAAAAAATCCTTAATCTGTCGATCATAGTATCACCATTCAAGGTTCTGTCTACGCAAGCCTATGAGTCAATTTTCGACAATTGGGTATGTGCTTCATGAATCTAATGAGAATTTTCAATTGACCAATATCTAGGGATAGCTTGCAGGATTTAGGACAAAGATTTATTGATGAATCTGAACTAATACCTACGTGGAGAAGTCTTGGAGAGAGTTACTTAAGAATTTATTAACAGACTTACATATTGTCAGAAGGCAAAAGGCAAGCATTTTGAGCATTTGGAGTGATTTTGTTTAGAGTATTATTCTCATTAGACTAAAGTATATAAATGTATCTATTCTTAAAATGTAAATCAATTTCTCGTTTTTACAAATTATTCATCATCATCAGCAATGGAGCAGCACTCAATAATCGAACGAGTAATAATACTTTGCATTGAAAAAATATCTTCTTGCATCTGAAGTTCTCGTTCAAAAGTACCCTGATAGAGTTCAACATTGTGAATTACCAAAATACAAACTGTTTCGTTTGAAATTAGCTCCATATTACATATTAAATGATCTAATAATTGAACTAAATTCTGAATATCCTATGAAGAGTTTTAGCAATTAATCGTGAAATAATTCAACAAATGCTCACCTATTTTTACGTAAGAGTGAATTTGTTAGATTTATAGGATAATAAATTTTTTTGAAAACTTAACATTTCAATAACAGTCCATAACTCCAGACACTCTGTACTCAGGTTAAAATGTACTTCATTTTTCAAGGACAATCAGAAAAGATAATAAAATAGGATGTCTCATTTGGAATATGGGATATAACTCTGATACTACAGAAAGTATATCCTTTATATTCCAAAATTATTGTAAAATGAAGCTCCTATCAATTTACTACAATGACAAACATTTAAACTTTTGTCGTTTCTCTATAAACCTCCATTCTATTTTTTTGTATTTGTACTTGGTTTCTTCCAAAGCTTGGTTCCAAATCCTTTAAAATGAGGTTTGACACTTATAGAAGATTAGAGAACATCAGTGTCTGTCTATTGAAAAATGACACCAGCCCAGGTACATATTGTAATGTTTTTTCCTATTCACTAATTTATTTTAACGTGGCAATAATACATCATACACTATCACAATCAATTCGTACATATAGGTATATATATATTCAAGGAGAAAAATACTTCGAGGGAAAAAAATTATTTTGCTTCAACTGAAATAGTGAGAAAGTTTGCTTGAGATTTTTAAACTATGCTTTGTCAGTCGCAACAATAACTAAATATTCAATGTTCCGCTACTGTAAGTTTTGAGACCTCAAAATATACAATAAAAGCTTTATACTGGTATATAATGTTTATATACCGGTATATTTAAGACCTCATAATACACAGTATACGCTTTATACCGGTATATATATAAATGTCCTCAAACTACACTATAATTATCTTGACGATAAAGTAGATAATATATTCATAAAAGAATGGAAATAAGCTAACAAAATATGAATGTGGTTTTTATGTAGGCACAAAAGTTGGTCCAATATCCACATATGCCACTTCAAAGTTGCTTGAAAAGTTCCTTTTTATTACTCACTAATATCATCAATCCAAATTAAATCAGATTTCTCGAAAATAAACACTGTATGCCAAAAGACTAGCGGTGGCCTTCTGTTCACACAAGCGAGTAGTCTTGAATCGATCTTGTCGATATACACACACTCCGTTCACCAGATTTGGTTGTTTTGGAGCGACAAATAGCTCTAATTTCTGATACCCATAAAGTGTCGCCTACGTATTTTCTATCTTTCCTTGTCAAAATCTAAATGTAAAATACAGGCGACGTCGCTTAAAAGCGATCGCTAGTTTTTATGAACGGAATTTCACCCCAGAATCATATTTTTGGTTGCCCTGAAACGCCATATTGAATTTTATTATTACAGATCGCCATGAGCGACTCTATTCTTTGATCGATTCAGACAAGAGTTTAGCTAAAGTCGATGTTCGACTAGAAAAAAATTCGCAAAAACAAAAGTCATCAGTGCCAGAAAAGGGAAAAATACTACCTATCACAAAAGCCGTTGGTCCAAAAAACGAGTTTCTGGGGTAGGGGTAGTTTTTGGAGTTGGGGTGAAAATTCTAAAACATGCTTCCTCGGTCCCCAGATACCTTAAACAAACACTTTTAAGAGTTTTTGAGAGGGGAAGGGGAGGGGAAATTTAGAGTTAAGGGGAGGTTTTCAAAAGATAGATCTAATTAAAATGTTTATTTTGGGTTTCACGTATGGTAAGATTGGATGATGGCGTCAAATCGTCATGTCGTTTGTTCGTTTTACAGTCAAGGAGCGCCAATATATGTTTAAAACCTATAAGGTAGTGCATGAGTATTATGATTTTAATGATGATCCTTACATTGAATCTTTATTATTTAAAAATTTCTAAATGATGATTGAATGATTATTCATAAATCCATAGCAACGATTACTATCGTACAAGATCAAGCTGTTCAACAGTGTGACTATCGATGAATTTTACGCGAATCGCTCAAGAAATGCAAGTACTGGGTGATAATTTGAATTCCGACACATTAAATTTGATGAGCCAACTAGGAAACCGATTAAGATATCGAGAAGCGGTTTTGACTGAACGGCTCCAGTAATTAAATCTTTTTTTTCACGCTGTTGCCAATTTAGTATTTTTTCTCTATACTTCAGGACAAACTTGGGTTTTTTGGAGATCAATAACTTCAAGTGAAACACCCTGTATGCTTTTGTACCGTCGGATAGTCTGAAGCATCAACTCACAAGTTTATAGTTTTATAGCAATTTGGGGTGTCCTTGAGGAGCAGATTATCTTTCGTTAAATAATTTTTAATCAATGGTTAAATACAATAATTCCGGACATTTTCGTCAGCGCATTACCTCTGAAATAGTCATGACACATCAAGAAGTTGTTTTGATTGAACGGAATCAGGAATTAAACATTTTTTTACACCAGTGATATTGTACTGAGCTGTTTAATATGGTCCCCTTCTGTGGAGATTTTTGTGATGAATTTATTGTGGTAATTTTTTTTCAAATATAACACATGAACTGTGGTTATTGGATATTAAAAAAGTGGCGGTAGATAACTGGGCCTAGTTAACTAACAATAATTGTCCCGTATTGTGCATTTGTCTTTCCATGTTGATTTTTACCATCCTATTTGTTTTTAAGCCGATTTAGCAGAGATAATAATTCCATAATAAAACTTCACAAATTTATTTCCTTCAGTATTCAGTGCTAATACTCTCGCTAAATGAATGGCGATTTCTCACATAAGTCGTTTAATAATTCAGTACCTAAACCTATTTTTGATTCTTATTCTCACTATAAGTGTTTTTTCAAAGTGTTCAGTGCGGTATAGGAACACAATAATTTAAATTATTGATGTGCTCGCATGGTATTTTATAACACTGCATGAATATCATTATTTCGACTGATTTCAAGAAAATTCCGAACTCTCATTTTGTGTCATCAGTGCCCAATTCGCGGATTTAGAGTTGTCCGTACATACTTACTAGCGAAAAATAGTTAAATAACAGAATTTTGTTTTCTATTTCATATTCAAATTGTTTTTCTGTTGCACACTAACTTAGCTCTGTCAAATTAGTTGTAGTGAAAAAATTTAATTTCAAGTTTCAAATGATAAAATTAATTTGAAGATTGACAAGGATTAATTGAAGAAGTTAATCGCGAAAACCAATTTGACGGAATTAGAACATTGGTTTGATTTAAATTGATCAATCACAAAAATGTATGATACATTTTCTCTCGTTTTTGATACTTTGGTAGATGACTTTGCGGTTTTAAGTTCTCTAGATGAGAGCGAAATATTTGACGAACGTTACTGTAAGTACTATCCAGTAGAAGAACCAAATTGTCACAAGTACCCCATCTAAATGAACTGAAGCTAGATATTTCAAATAATAACATTTCTATTTCTCCCAGGGTGCACCAGCCGGAAATCAAACTTCCGATTTATCCTGGACAAATTACAGAATGGATGTCATTTTATCAACTTTTCGAAACAATCATTTTAAATAATGACATCTTGCCAGCAGCTGTCCAAAAATTTGTGTATTTGAAATCATTTTTGAGCCCTTAAGATTATTAGAAAATATTTCAGTGACAATTCAAATGACAATTTTCAAGTAGCTTAAAATATTTTGAAAAAACGCTATGATAATAAACAAGCTCTAACAAATTCATTGATTCCTGGAATACTGGATATTAACACTGTATCAAAAGGCAATGCGGATCAGTTAAGACAGTTCCACACGAGTGTAATCCGAAATTTAGGGGCATTAAAAATTGGAACCTAACATCAGAACAATTTTTATACATGTTTTCAATTTATTCTATAGAAAAGAAATTAGATTATCAAACGTAATTTCTAATTTGAAGCGGACAATTCAGAATCTCCAACATTGAATGACTTTTTAGACAGCATCAATGATAGATGTACTGGCCTTGAAAATCTCAATATTTTAAATAATTCTCAAAGTTCAACAAACAAAAATCAAAAGGTCGCTTTGTAGGATAAACTTGCTAAGTGAAACACCCTTTTGTGGGCCAGAGCCCTTTTGCGGTATTATCTTCAATGTAATATTGGAAGAAGTGGGCAAAGCCGAAAAAAAAAATCAGACAATTGGGGAGATAGTAGAGCTGAACCAATCAAATATTCTTCTAGATGACTACAACCTGATGTGATCAATTGAGTGCAAAACGATGCATAAGTCAAAGTAAAACTGCACTGAGAATTTTCACAAGAATCCTAACGGGACATTGTCGCCTGAAATGCACCTGGAAAAGTGGAGGAAAAAAAATGTAGATTCCCTTGCTCCTTACCTCCATCCCCGTACTTGCCAATTTCACAGAAATTAAGAATCGTAGGGCACACCACCCACGAGATTACTGGTTAGAAGAGGGACATTTATCCCAATATACAGAGCTCGGCAAAAGTCCGGGACCGTACAAATATCGAAGAAAATATAAATTGTTTGGGAAATCTTTTCATACCACAAATTCAACTCCAACTCAAACTATAATTTGAAAATAGCGTGTGGCGTATCAAAGTTATAATTTTTCTCATGGAACACCCTATATTCTATCGCATTTTCTGTTGGCCCCTGAAAAATATAATACTCCTTCCTGTTGGTTTCCCATACCTAAATACAGAGGGATCCGAGTTATGCTGACTTTTTCAAAAATGTGAAAATTTCGAAAAATATTGATAAATCATTGATATTACAAATTTTCTCTCACATCTAAATATAGTTCGACATTCGTTGAATGTATTCCACGATTGAGTACTGAATATTTCCTTACAGGGTGTTCAGAATTTTCAGTTTCATTACTAGATCATTGTAATGTGTAATATCGGGCTTATGAGTAATATCTGGCTTATTTTGAATAGAGCACCCTATATTCTAATAATTCACTATATTCAAAAAAATGTCCTTTTCCGAATGGTATAAGGGTGTCCTATACCTAGGTATTATAATTTTCGTGCAATTTACAATTTTCCTAAATTGTATGCTAAATCGATTTTAAAACATCTGCAATTCTCTCTAAATTTGGAACTAATGATCTTGGCATAGTTGTTTTAAGAAACGGAATAGATCAAATTTCAAGCCTTCAGTAAATATAGGGTTTTGCTATCCAATACCGAGTAGATAGAAAGATATATCCACTCTCACAGAAAAATCTCTATCCACCTAGAGACACCTAGAGATCATTAGTTTGAAATTTAGAGAGAGCTGCAGATGATTTACTTCTTTTTCACAATTTTTGTCCGAAAAACATTAAATTTAAAGCTAAGTTATTCGCTTCAAAAATTCATTTATCCATTTATTAAAGTACGGCGGAACTTTTATGATCGTTTGGGACACTGCTTAGCAGCAGACGGAGAACAATAGCATTTTATTGAATAGATTAATTTGTGAAACAAATAAATTGCTTCATTTGAAATTGATTGTTTCTTAGAAAAAAATTGTAAAAAAAACTATAAACAAAAAAAAAATCACCACAGCGGCGAATCGAGCCGCCATACTTCAGGTTTACCTCTCAAAATTCCCGTACCCTTTCCCTGTTGGCTATTCGTTACGAGGTTGAAAGTATTCGAAAGTGGTATGATAATGGAGTTCGACTTTTTGAACATAAATATCCAATTTCTTATCAAACCAAAGCAAATTTAAGAAAATTAAAATTGTATTTGAACTTATTTATCAACGACTTTTCCAGATCTGTGATTATCTTTTATGGACGCTATTTGGTAAAAAAGTTAGCTCGCGTTTGACAGTTTTGTACAGGGATTCCTACGTCCTATCTTATAAATAACACAGTGTATTACATACATACAGTGTAGGTACACATGAAAGTAATAGATAGTCTATACATATAATATAAATATAAATTTACTCCAATAAATATCAAGTATTTAGCTAAACAGCTGGATTAGGAACCACTCTGGTCGGTTCTCAAATGCAACAATGAATAAATTTAGTATTTCCCTAATCGGATGACTTCCAAAATACCACGATAAAATTAGATTTTTCTCCTGAAGGGTGTTCATTCTGATCTCTCTACAAATTCAGTTTTTATTTTGGAAAGTTATATAGGCTTGAACAAAACTCGGATACTCGAATTGCTGTTTAGTGTTTACTGAATGTCTGACGCTTATTAAGGACCGCTCATAGTTGAGACTGAAAGATTGAAAAGAGATTGGAAGGATTAAATACGTGCTGCAGAAAAAAGGAAAGACAGTTGTGCTCAAAAGATTTTGCATCAAAAGGTAGACATTCTAGGAGGCAAGGTGAAAGTAAAATTTCATAAAAAAGGCAGACCAACATTTATTAGTTCACAAAATATTGGATATGTATCTCAAAGCAGTGAAACCGAAGACGCTTCATCGTCCTGGACAAGATATCCTAAAGACGGATTAATATGTAACAGATCTGGAAAGAAAGGCCAACAGCGCTTAACATCTGTGCAGACAGGTGAATTAATCTTTTTTTTTGATATTGTAAAAATAATATAATGATTAATAACTGTAAGAGCTAAGTTGCGTTCGATTGAAAAATCTTGCTTCACATTTTTAATAGGAAATTATTTACTAAGCTGAAAAGTACTGATTTAGGTAGAAAACTTATACTCATTAACAGTTATAACTGTTAGATATCTAGTAATATGCTGCTATTTGTTTTTTTTTTTCGTATTCATGAACCGGCTAAAAAACGTACGCCAACGCACACAAAGCTGCCCAAGAACGACAAGATATTGACATGGTTTCTAGATTCGCTGGTTATGAGAACCTCTTCGCCTATCATGCTAAATATCACAAAAGCTGTTATTGTCAGTACATTGGTAAGCGAAACATTACAGATTGTCAAAATAAATCTGATAGTACCACAACTTTGCAACCATTAAAACTTTGCAACCATTAAGGGATGAAAATGTATCACCAGACACAACCAGCTCAGACTCAACTGCCTCTCACAAAATCAACAATAATAAGTGTACCTGCATTTCACAAGGGTTAAAATGCTGCAGTGACTGCGAATATACAAACTGCTGTAACAGCCTAACCTATGAAATTTTATCAGAATATTTTTAATTTAAGTTGCCATAAAAAGAGCTTATTCGTGCGATGAAGATAATTTTAATATTAAAATTTTATATTGTTAATCTAAACTGAAGAAAGAACTAAACCATAACTTTTTGAAAATGTCTAGGAGCTTTTATTAATTAACCGATCACAGGCACCGCCACAATAACGCTAACAGTATTTTTAGCTAGATGCACGGCCGCTGCCGGCGCGGTGGCCCATGGAGGTGCCGAACCTCTAAACTTCAAGTCAATACTGCTCGAAAACTATGATACTTAGAATAGTGACTCTTGTTCTAAAAACTTACTTGAAGCCTTAGCTCTATTTGGTACGTGAATAGTTTGGTGAAATTTCAAAAATTAAAAAATTTCTCTAATACTGAAAATAGTGCTGTAAAAAAAGTAAAGATTAAAGCTTTACCTAACTTTACACAAAAAATAGGTTTTCTATACTAATGAAACTGAGGAAGTTATCTCCGCTTACGTTTCTTCTGCCGAATAAAAAAGAAAGTTGATAATATCCTGTTCAGTTCCGGAGATATCACGAGGTAAGTGTGAAAAAGTAGTAAAACTTAATTTTGACCGATTTTTTACAAATAAAAAGTGTTGTCCCTATTAAAAAATGTTGTAATTGCCGATTTCAGATAACCAGGGACCTAGTATATCATTTTGTGAAGAACACAGGTGGTTGTACCTTAAAAAAAATTGAAATCTTTTTGCCCCTTTTCCAGTCCACTATAATATTAATTAAATTAAAACGTGACAAACAGTTACTTCTAAATTTTATAATTGTATAATTGATAAAATCTCGCCTTTTTTGGTATACCCTTTAAGTTTGCTATTTTCAAAAGTACCGGCTTTCTTAATTTTTATTGCATATTCTTTGAAATGTCAATAAATTGAAAAATATTGGGATGTGAAAGATAAAAATTTTAATTGAATTGGTGGAGAAGTGACTCGCATGCATTCACTGTTTGTCATACAAGCCCATATACTTGTAGGAGATTTTGATTAATCATCAATGTAATTATCCACAATATAATTACAAAACTTAATCAAGCTATTTTTGAAATCATCAGGCATGATTTCAAAAATTTCGTTGGCATAAAAATCATCCACTTCATCAGGTTCCAAAAACTAAATACTAAAAAATAATCTCGAAAACTGACCGACATTCGATTCCTTATTTTTAAACTACATTACACAAATATCAATGTTTGGTAGTACCAAGTCTCTCTCAAGGGAATCAAATGTGTTCCGCAAAGGTCCATATTGGGTCCTTTATTTTCTATTCTTTTTACATCCGACATCAAATAATTTTGTATGCAGATGACACAAAATTTTTTTTCTGATACGAACCTAGACAGACTAGTAGCGAATGGTAATTTATGGGGAGTTTATAATACTTACTGTGTCATCAATGGACTTCAGCTAAATTCAACAAAAACACATTCCATGAGATTTTTGCCAAGAAAAGTTGTCACCTAATTATGACCTTTATTTAAACATCAATTCTATTCAAACTTCAGAAACATTTAAATTTTTAGGTGTGACACTGGATACAAAATTGACTTAGGAATCACACATAAAAGTAGTTTGCTCTAAATTAAGCACATGCTGTTACATAATGAGAAATCTGAGACATACAGTTCCATTCAATTTATTGATATTATTATATTTTGGTCTAGTGCAGTCAGTATTGCAATATGGTCTAATATTTTGGGGTTCATCTGCTCATTTAGATAAAGTTTTCGTAACACGAAAGAAAGTCATAAGAACAATGTTAAATGTTCATCATACTAGTTGCAAACAATTATTTGTCAACTCACAAATTTTGACATTGCCAAGTCAATCTATTTTTAGAGTAATTCTTTACATTCATTCTTTACAACTTAAACAAGTTTGAGAGGAATGAGGAGCTACATTCTTATAATACTAGGTTAAAAAAGGATCTGCACCGGGCCTTCTCAAGGCTACAAATCGGGAAAAATTCACCTGATTATATAGGCATCAAGTTATATAATAAAATTCAAACAATAATAGGAAAGGATAGCTTGACATCGACATAGGCATTTACATCCAATGTAAAATAGTATATTAAGTATCAAGAACGGTGAGGGTTGTTTACCGGTATCACCCTTAACGTTCGAGATGCTTATACCATTTTTTGCGCGATCGCATTGAAATGAAATTCGAATGGAATAATTTGAATTTCTTCCAAATGAACGAAATGTCAAAAGTGACATTTATACTTCTCGATCAGTTTAATAGCTTTCTACGAGCGTGAGGAAAGTCAACAGAACTAATCAAAAGTTGAGATATTTTTATCTGATTATAAGTGCTTATAGTTTATTTAGAAACATATTTTATTAGATTATTGACTGAGTAAACATAAAGTTAAATATTATTAACAATAATAGTTACATGTCAAAATCTAATACCTAATTATTTATATTATAATTTATTGTAAAAGTACAATTATTTGCACTACTTAAATTCATAGCAGATGCTAGTTTGCTTGTTGAATGGCTGTAATTTTGGATCTGCTGCTCTTTGTTTCCACACGGTGCGAAAAATTATTTACACACGTTGCGGAAAATTATTTCCACACGGTGCGGGAAAATTAATTTTCCACACTTATATGTGTGTGGAAAATTCAAGTTTTCGCCCGCTCGTAGAAAAAATATAATTTGCATTTTGGTGAAATTGTTTTCGTGCTATTTATTACTTTTTATATTGTTCTGTTCGATTCTGTTCATCGAAAATATATAAATCTTCTTATTTTTTTTGCTCCTTTTGTGTAAAGAATTAAGTAATATATTATTTGGGACCACTTAAATGTGTGTAGGGCTAAGACGTCGGTGAGTAATTTACTTACCGACGTCTGAACGGTAAGTAATTCACTTACCGACGTGTTAGACTCAGAAACCAGTAATTACAACCTACCGTCCTGACAACCGATGCTGTAAATAAACAAAAAAGATCGATCGCGCAAAAAAGTTTTTAATTGATCAGGCATTTATTTTTACTCAGTGACTGAGTATTATACTCGTAAATAAGTCTTAAATTATTTTATTGAAGATCACACATTTGTATTTTCCAACGGTATTTTATTTAAAATTGCATATTGTATTTTGTATTATCTGTATTTCATATTTCGTATTATTTGACTGTTCTTATAATATGTAAAATTTCAATGACCTGAGAGTCAGTCATATCAGGGGTTTCACCTCGGATTGGGAGATAATAAGCTGAAAATTGGTATAAACCTTTGTTTTGTCGTTCTTAATATTGTCTCGAAAGTCACCATTGCTATCGTGTACGCGTCTTGAGATATTCAAGGTCAAATGTCATTAAAATCGGTTTTTGCGAATATCTCGGTTCCTATTGCTCAAATGAGATTTGCATTTACTATGAAAGTTGTAGAGTATAAAATTCTCCACAACTATTGAGTGGAGTTTATTTCCATACGACCAACTATTATTCGAGGTAGAGCGCGAAGAGTGTGCAGCGTATAATCATAGTCGTACGGGATTATGAAAGTTCAAGCGTGAGTTACGGTTATCAGTACGTTGCATAAAGTCAATAACTTACTAAAAAATACTTCCACCAACAAGTGTAGCAGATCATCAACATATCAAACGTGTCTACTACCAAATTCAAACGTGGCTGGGGAAGAGCTTAGAGCCTCAAGAATGGGGCTGGATACTTGAAGCTGAAATCCAGGAGCCCATAATAACGTTATTACCTCCAGCACCGGCCAAACTACTTAACATAATATTTTGCAATAGCAAAAATGGTTGTGGGTCCCACTGCGGATGCAGAAAATCAGGGCTACTATTTTCTTCAGCGTGTGGCCAGTGCAATGGACAAGTTTGCCTCAACGCTAAGCGTATCCAAGTAATCCCGATAAAGAAAGCACATGCGATTCTGAAATTCTGGAAGAAGAAGACGACGAGGAAGAAGATAACTAGCTTACATTGCCAATCAATTTCAATATTGAAACTCACATTTCAATAAATGTATAGTATACCATATTCAATGATGAATAAGAATATGTGTGGAATCCATTTCCTTACTGTTTTTTTCATTTTAAAATATATAATACAGAATCAATAATATGCTATAGTTAAATATAAATAATTAATAATAAGTACATAAATAATGGGCATTGTTCAATAATTATAATTTTTTAGTGACTAATTGACTTTATACGACGTACTGATAACCGTAACTCACGCTTGACCTTGCATAAGCCCGTACAACTATGACTATACGCTGCACACTCTTTGCGCTCCACCTCAAAAATAGTTGGTTGTATGAAAAAAAGCTCAAAAGTTGTAGAGAATTTTATACTCCACAACTTTCACAATGAATACAAATCTTATTTGAGCAATAGGAACTGAGATATTCGCAAAAACCCGATTTTGATGACCTTTCGTCACACGATAGCAATGGTGACTCTTGAGATAATATTAAAAACGACAAAACAAAGGTTCATACCAATTTTCAGCACATTATCTTTCATTTCGAGGTTGCCCTTTTTTCACATAATATGACTGGGCTTTAAACCCTAGTTTTTAGTTTAACGTAACTCTGCTTTGTATGAATGGAATCTGCAGCCAATTTGCCAAGAAATTGTCCAACCTGGTGGAATTGCATTGTGAATATCATGCTCAAAGCCTACAACTATAATTTTTAGACTAAGAGCTTAACCCAAATCTAGACACTTGAATTACTTTCGACAGCAGTCGAACATAGATATAAGTTGTTTTTCTAGGTAAAAAGGACATTAATACAGGTACATAATAGCCTTCTCTGAAAACATGTACCGTATACATTTTTTGATCAAAATTAGTAGAATATTCAAAAGTAGGTACCGTCTATATTATAGATCGTATCACAAAACGTTTTCGGCTGTTAGGCACTTCGCCTCAAAGTAATAAATTATTTATCACCTTTTATAAATAAAAGCAAATGATGGAAATTTTGATTTCTGGAACAATTATTGTCTATTTGTATCAGTTAAGTTCTGGATACATTGGAATTTTATATTTATTTAAGATAAATAATAGATTTCATACAAACTAAGGGTATATAGACTAACAATTGTTATTTTTGAACACACATATTCAACTCCTTATCATTATTATTATTATTAATGAGTTGTGACGGCTTCTCTGTTTGGTTATCTATAGCTTTTCGTTTTAGGAGGTTAGTCACAACCTGTCTACTTATTTTTATGTAATATAAATGATAATTATTGAAATTACTTCAAATGTATAAAATTTTGCACTACATTGGCGGTTCACACACCTCCAATGTATCTTACCACACTTTAATGTATTTGCTAGAAAATTCAAATTTATCTATAACCAATAACTCACTAACCATTGAATACACTGGGAATGATTTTACTAAATCACTGAAATAATGAAAACTGACTCCGAAACTAAAAATATTTATCATTGTAAATTTCTTGAAACATGTACCTACCCTACCTAACATTGCATTGAAAGCTAATTAGGGTAGTGAATCTCTGATTCTTTGGTCAAACTGACATATTATGATTTTTTGGTAGTTCTGTGTCAAATCATGAGTCTTGCGCATTTCATGGCAATACACAGCAATAATATTCTCATCATCCGAATCTTCTGATTGACTATCCATTTTTATTCATTAATTTATGATTTCTTTTGGCAATGTTAAGTTATCATCTGTCAATGCGCGGTTCCTAAGAAATGCTGATAATTATACCAAAGGGACCCGATAAGAGTCGATTTAATGCGTGTCCTGCTTTAGCCATCGATCATTGAATTCTGAGTTGGTTAAAATCCAATTTGACTCAACTATTAGTATAACAAATACAAGAATGTGATATCTTGAAATAAAAATGATGAGTGCTATACCCATCCTAAAATTACGTTTATATAACTTCACTGATGAACCAACCTATTATCACATTACTATTTCAAATGATACCAACTGCTTCTAATCAACTCCACTTTAATAAAAAGTTCATGAGAGCTCTAAATTGATTATAATTCCAATGATATTTTAGAAATTTCATATATGAATGTGGAATTCCACAAAGTAGGGGTCCGAACAGAAAATTCTATTATCATATTTTAAATCGTGGCTTTTAACATCCTATACATTTCCCCACAATCCTAAATGTCTGACCAGCAGTTTAACTTCAACAAATTTCATTAAAAAAAACAGACAAAAGCACAGTATAAATTTAAATCTCCTGGTGGGCTTATATTCGTGTAAAATGTATCATATTACATTTATCAAGTATGATTTAAAAACTTCGAAATGGGGTTATTGTATTTAGTACCGCAATTTCCGTTTACGAACACGTAAGATTTTAAGATTCAACATGAATCATGTAAAAGGTGACCTTGAAGTTGATTAACTTAAGATGTTAGGATTCTTACATCAAAGTCGTAATGTGTGTGTGCTATAAATATCCGGATGTAATTACACAAGTGAATTGAAATTACCGATTATTTTTTATGAAAGCATATTGTCTGATAACTGCAAGAGTTTATTACCATATTTTGGCGAAAGAGCCCGATTTCTAAGGAGGAGAGCAATTTTCATGCACTCGTGTAATTACTTCCGAAAAGATCTTGTTTCATATAGGATTTTGAATAAGGGAAATATTCCAGTAGGAAGGGTGAGTATGGGCACACAGCACTTATGCCACATGTGACCCATTATATATCCTCCCGAAGAACTGTCCTCTTAGGTCGTCGTCCATCCTGTCCTCTTCAGAAAGATAGATAAATCACTAGGAGACATCTCCTAGGCCAGAACTCACCGAACACACACTCTCTTATTGACAATAACTCCGGGCACTTGCATAAGACATACATGACAGTTCCATCTTCCTGTTCACCCGTCCTGCATAGAGGTATGTCCACTAGCTCCATAGTATCAAAATCAATTGATAGCTTCAGAAAAAAAGATTCTTACAAATAGAAAATGAATTATCCATGCAATAGATGCGTGCGAGACAAGACTATCACTGAAGTTGGAGTTGCTCAGTCAAAGAGTTGGAGAGCTTGAAATGGCAAATGAACTGTTGAAAACAAAAGTGGAAACATTGAAAAGGGGGGCAAAAAGTTATATATTGATTTTTGGATTAAAATACGAAAACATTACACTTGATGATAAGAAAAATCTGTTGAAAACCTGTTGGACATTGATGTGGACAATAAAAATATTAATACTATTATCAACTGGACATTCAAGAAACAAGCCAATGAAAATAGAACTCTCATCCTACTTAAGAAAAGTGGAGATCTTGAAAAATTCTGAAGAAATTGAAGGGAACTCATAAAAGCATCAGTAGTGATCTGCCTTTCTCCAGTGAGGAAAAAATTTTATTCTCAGAAAGCACATAAGAAGGTTCGAGAAATTCCAACCAACACATTTTATATTGAAAGTGATAGGCTTTATATAAATAATAAACCATACAAAGTCAGTGATCTAGAAATTAGCGAAAAAGAGTCCTACCAAAGAGACAGAAACAGTACCCCTTCTACACCAAATATGGGATACGAAAATAATTTTTGTTTTTTTTATATTAAATGATAAAACCAGAAAAGATGAATAGTGCTAGATAAATGGCCCGAACAAATACAAAATATTTTTCACATCATTCATAATTTTTGCTTGGACAAAGCCACGGAGCTGAGCTGCTCAGTTACGGAGCTGAGATTTAATGAATTTCATCATACATTTTGATTACATTGTGACAAAATTATGATGATATATGTGCAAGTATATATACCAAAAACATTAATATTCCAATTTCTTTTTAGTTACAATTGTTACATTTTCGTTCCAAACATTTATTATTGGTATGATTTTCACAAGTTAAGCTTTTTACAATATCATACGAATCTGATGTTAAACAACTCCAGTTTATAGATACCAGTAGGTCCATATTAGCATGTTCTTTGCATAGGCAAGCTTCTCTATAGTTTGCTTTCAAAAAAATCACCCAAAAAGGGCGCTATCTGCAAAATAAAGCATAACTCAGTTTTATTCTGGGATACGAGCTTAAATTTTTTTGTAGTTCTTTCTTTTCTTAATTTTTTTTTCTAGTTTCTCAACTCTACCTTGCCATACTGGATGTGGGGACATGACACGGAGCTGAGATCTCATCTTATGTTTCCAATATTTTGTTAAGTTATATCAAAAAAATTTAAATAGAATATAGAAAAGTGTTCAAACTTTAGTTGAACGATTTAATATCTTTGTTTTCGAGAGTATTTATTTAATTTTTCTATCACAAGTGTGACGCCCATGTTAAACTTTCTCTTATACCTCCTCTTCTGGTGCTCTTGATTTATCAAGGTTCTAGGAAGGATAAAAAGGGACGCAGCCCTTGAGTGGTGAAAACAAACATGTGGTTTTTAGAGATCTGTTTTGGGATCATTGTAAAATAACAAAAATTCAGGCATTCACTTTACTACTCTCTCTCAGTTTGGTTCTTCTCGAGCTTATTTTTTATTACACACAATTATCGCCAATCAACGTGCATTCATTCTCTTTATCTTAACTCAGTCTCTTTTATTTTTGATGTCCGATTTATAATCTAAGTTAATCATATGTGTTTTTAAAGTTAAAATATTGTAAATAGGCTGTTGATTAGTTAGAATATACGCCAGTTAAGTCAACAAGCTTTTTTCTCATTCGCCGTCCTATGGAATTTTTCTTTGGAGAAAACTAAGATATTCTCCGTCGATGTTTTTGGTGTGCCGAGTCGTATCGAAACATTAGTTGGTCCTTCGAGCCGGATATAAATAAAAAAGACTAAAACGTGACACCTAGTTCAAAAAGAAGACTTTTAGTGAAACAGTGCGCTGCTATTAAAACGAACAAAGTTCTTGTCAAGTGAGTTAGTGAGTGCATTGTGCTATAAAAGTGAAAAAAAGGGAATACATAGGTATCAGAAAAAACACATTCCCAGGATTTCCACGTAGGAGTAGTTGCTAGAAACTTGTGACAGTGATTCACTGATAAAACTTTCATAGAACTCTCGTTGTATCATTCTAGCACGATACATCATCTGTTTAAAGGAATTTTCGCATACTTCGTATCATTTTTCTCTCTCTCATTTTAGTGATATAGTTTAAATTTAGTTAAATATATCATTGTTGTAACAAAGTCCAACGACATTCTAATTGGAATACTAAACTTGGACCAACTGGAATATCTAGACTTCAGTTGTACCCTTTATTACATGATTATAAATTCTCTATAAGTACGACGTATTTTTATCCCGTTTGTTTTGATTTACGCGGAGATGTACTAAGACAATAAATATTTTCTTTTAGCATAATAATTTATGCAAGATATCCTGTGTCAAATTAAAATTATTGTTTTTATTTTGGTGGTTGTAAAATTATACTCACTGTAACCAGTTATAGTATTTTCTCGAATCTTTTGGTATCTTATATTGTTGGTTCAAATATCTGTACTATTGTAATAATTTAATATGGCTGAACAATTAGAGGCTTTAGTTAAAGAACGCGGTGTATATAAAGGAAAAATATCCAAAATTGTTAACTGGTATACTAAATCAGCTGACACAGAGACCAATTGCATGGAATTTGGAGTTAGACGGGATAGTTTAACTCAACCCTTTAATTAGTATGAAACTGTTCAAATAAAAATAGAAATTATTGATTCAACTCATTAAGATAAAGAGAACGTCGATGACAAATATCACTCTTGTTTGGCGAAACTGAAGACAAAAATTAAGTCTTTTTATTCCACTGAAAACAGTGGACAAACAGTTCCCCTTGAAACTCAATCTCAAAAACCTAATGTCAATTTGCCGCAGCTGAATATACCCCAGTTTTGTGGAGAGATCTCAAAATGGAATGCATTTTATCAACTCTTTAATACACTTATAGTAAATAATCAGATGCTCACAAACATAGAAAAATTAATTTACTTAAAATCATATTTAAAAGGCGAACCTTTACACTTGATCGAAACCCTGCAATTAACTGATTGTAACTTAGATATTGCTATTGACACTCTTAAACAACGGTATGACAATCAGTTATCAATTATATTCGCTCAAATTAAAAACTTGGTGGAAATCCCCAGTTTAACTAAGGTTAACGCTCAAACTGTGCGAGAATTTGTAGTACAAATTAAACAAAATATTGACCCTCTTAAATATTTAGCGATTCCAGTCGACATGCTTATTTACCTATTTTCACAAAAATTAGATTTTGGTACCAGAAAAGCATACATCTCTGAAAGGGAAATGCAAATATCAAACAATCAATCGACTACATTTCCTAAGTTGGAAGATTTGCTTACCTTTCTCGAATGCCGGTGCTCTGTTTTGGAAAACCTCTCAGAATCCTCGACAAAAAAGGTCTCACCACTTTATAACACTTCTTCGTTAGATAGAAATGCATCATCTCAGCCTAAAGTTCATCGTTATACTCATCTTGTACAAGAAGGCAATCGTGACCAGCACCGTACTCAAACTCAAAATAATCACTATCAATTAAAGTTGAAAAGGTGTGGTTTCTGCAATAATTATTCTCATGAAATTTACTCCTGTATGAAGTTCAGGGACCTACCCTTAAGGCAAAAAACTGATTTTGTTTATCAAAACAAGTAATATGTATTAACTGTTTAGGTTCAAAACACCATGTACGTGAATGCAGCTCTCAGTTAGGTTGCTCAAATTGTGGGAAAAAACATCACTCTCTCTCACTTACATTCTCACACCCCACAGGTTTCTGGCTCTAATTGGCGACATCCTAACAATTCACAACGAACCCATCACGACACTTCTAACTCTCCAGTTTCAAGCTCCCCCGATGAACAATACAATGACGTTCAAAACCCCAATCGCCATAGCCGCGAACCTAGCTGTAGCGCTAATCTCCTGAGTGGTCCCCCCCGAAACCACCAGCAACAAGACAATAACGCGACCAATGATCAAACAACTCTCGCAGTATTTGCCCACGATGACAATGAAGTCTTATTGGCCACAGCTCTTATAAATATAGTCGCTAAAAATGGTCAAACTGTTTCTGCAAGGGCGATAATTGATACTGGCAGTACCATATCAAAAATGACCGAATCACTATTAGACAGGCTTCAATTTACCCCTGATTTTCAGAAGGTTCAGATTTCAGGCATTGGAGGAAATGTCGAGCACTCGAACAAAGTCATTTCTCTAAAAATATCTTCAACGCTCAGTCAATTTTCATTGAATGTAAATTGTTGTATATTGAATAAAATTACCGAAATATCCCCTCATTATCGAATAAACAAGGACATCCTGCAAATTCCTCCCTCTATTGAACTTGCAGATCCCACATTTAATGGACCGTCTTCTATAGATATGTTACTTCTTGGAGCCGACGTTTATTATAAAATTCTCTCCGGGCATATGCTTCCCGTCAATGAACAATCACTTACGTTAGTTGGCACTCATTTTGGCTACCTCATCTCTGGCCTAATCCCCTCTCGTGCCATTTTCAATAAGCCCTACGCTAACAACTCACAGGTAAATAGTTGTTTTCTTGTCCAAGGGCAAAATGAAGAACCCCAATTAGATTATCTGTTGGACAAATTCTGGTCAATAGAAAATGATTCAAATCCTGTAGGCTTGCAGGTAACCCCAGAGGAATTAATTGTGGGAAATATTTTTTCTAAAACTACGATCGTTCTTCCTGATCGCTCATTTCAAGTTAATCTGCCTCTCAAAACTCCCAAAGACCACTTCAGGCTTGGTGAATCATTTTATCTTGCAAAAAAGATATTTCTTAACTTAGAAAAACGTTTTGACAAAAATGCAGCTCTTCACACTCAGTATAAAGCTTTTATAACTGAATATATTTCCCTTAATCATGCCCGTGTAGTCCCCCTCTCTTTAAAAAACGAAATGCAAGAGAATAAATACTTTCTACCGCATCACTGCGTACTCCGTGAAAGTAGTCAAACTACGAAGCTACGTGTTGTCTTTGACGGTTCTATGAAAACTTCCACGGGGTTGTCTCTAAATGACGTCATGCACAAAGGCATTACTGTTCAGCCAGAACTCTTTGACATACTGGTGAGGTTCAGAAGTTTTAAATATGTACTTACATCTGATATAGAAAAAATGTACCGACAAATCCGAATAAACCCGAATCAAACGCATCTTCAAAACATTCTTTGGCGAGAATGTCGTGATGCGGAGCTACAATGCATTGAGTTATTAACAGTCACTTACGGAACTAACTGTGCTCCCTATTTAGCTACACGTGTGCTTAAAGAATTGGCACTAACACACAAAAAGAAATATCCTCTCGCTTCTGCAGCAATCCTTTCCCAATGCTATGTAGATGACATACTTTGTGGACAAGACTCAACTGATGATCTGGTTGCACTTTATTTTCAATTAATTGAATTATGCAAATTGGGACATTTTAATTTGCATAAATGGTGTTCTAACTCCAGTGCATTTTTAGAAAAAATTGAACCATCTCTTAACCCCTCTCAAGCTAGCACAGATTACAACATTGAGATAGAAGGAATCTCCAATAAGGTTTCAGGAAATCGATGGAATTCCGAGCTGGACATGTTTTATATTAATGTGCCAGCATTTTCTATGCAGCGAACTGTTACAAAACGCTTAGTTCTCTCAAACATTGCTCAACTGTTTGACCCTCTTGGTTTAATTGGCCCAGTTATCGTAATAGCAAAAATAATTATGCAAGAGACATGGAAATTAAAACACGGTTGGGACGACCCAATTAACGGTACCATTCTGGAGGACTTTACAAATTATTTCCAAAATATTTCTAAACTAAACTCTACTTTAAAAATCCCTCGATATATGTTTTCCAATAGTGACTTCAGGTTCTGTGAAATACACTGATTTTACGATGCAAGCAGGAAGGCATACGGTGCATGTTTGTACATTCGAGCTATTTACCCTGACAATACCGTGTCATGCCACCTCACGCTTCAAAAAGTCGAATTGCCCCAATAAAGGAGTTAACTATACCCAGATTGGAACTTTGTGGAGCTTTACTACTCGCAAACTTGACTGCTAGAATTCTCTGTATTTTTGAAAAACGATTCTCTTTTCGATCAGTCAATCTCTGGACTGACTCTGAAATCGTGCTATGCTGGTTGAATGCACAGCCCTCTCGCTTCAACGTATTTGTTGCCAATCGTATATCACAAATACAGACATTATCCCAAGGTTGGAAGTGGCGTCATATAAAATCAAAGGAAAACCCAGCAGACTACCTGTCTAGGTGCTTAAAGCCTGACGAGCTCACAAACTCAAACGCTTGGTGGCACGGGCCACAATTCCTACAACACCCCTAGGTTAATTTAAATCTGTTTGATTTTAAGACCACCACAACCGCAGAAAAAACCAAAAAGGTCAACACAGTCTTACTCACGACAATAAATAATATTTGGGAGCAACTTTTTGAAAGATTTTCAAGTTATACGAGGCTACAACGAACAGTAGCCTACATTTTACGATTCATCCACAACATAAGGGCTCAGACAATTAAGCGTGCCGGTCCTCTTTCTTTAGATGAGCTTAAAGGTTCAGAACTCCTTATTCTTAAATCGCTACAAATGCAAGCATTCTCAAGCATATCCAATCACCTATCAAAATCACCTAACGTCAAAATTGCTAACAAACAAATTCTAAAATTAAATCCTTTTATTGATTCAGATAACTTGATCCGAGTCGGAGGCAGATTATCACAAGCACTAATTCCCTACGATCATAAATACCCAATTTTATTACCCTCTAATAATAAAGTGGTTAAACTAATTTTATTAAAGGAACATCTTAGACTAGGGCACGTGGGTCCCCAAACACTTTTGTCTAATATTCGCCTTCGATAAACGGCCTTAGAGAAATTAAGAAAATTTCAATAAACTGTTCTAATTGTTTTAAATTCAAGGCAAGGGCCTTTCAACAAATTATGTCAGACTTGCCGAAGAAAAGAGTTGTACCCTCTCGACCGTTTTCTAAAACCGGTGTTGATTTTGGTGGCCCTTTTTTTATGAAGTCATCAAATTTACGGCGCGCTAAAACTGAAAAGGCATATATATCCTTATTCGTTTGCATGGCAACCAAAGCTGTTCACATAGAGCTAGTATCAAGCCTTTCGACTCAGGCATTTCTGGCATGCCTAAAACGCTTTATTTCTAGAAGAGGTATCCCTCCAACAATTTTTAGCGATCATGGCACCAACTTCTTAGGTGCTAATAATCAAATCAGAGAACTTTACTCGATGCTGACCTCCAAGGAATCTCAAAGGGAGATTCACAATTTCGTCTCTAATCATGAAATGGAATGGAGATTCATTCCTCCACATTCTCCTCATTGGGGCGGCTTATGGGAAGCTGCCATTAAAAGTACCAAACACCATATAAAACGTTTAATTGGTGATCATCAGCTTACCTTTGAAGAATTTTCCACTATTTTGACTCAAATTGAGGCCATTTTAAATTCCAGACCGCTTCAGCCCCTATCCAATGACCCCTCTGATCTAAATTGTTTGACTCCAGGTCATTTTATAATATGTGCACCACTGACTTCATACCCCGACGGTGACCATTCTAATATACCAAAAAATCGGTTGGATCGTTGGCAGAAATGTATTCAAATACAACAATTATTTTGGAACAGGTGGACTAAGGAGTATCTTAATAACCTCCAAAACAGGCCTAAATGGATGTCATATGAGCGCGATATAAAGGTTAATGACGTTGTTCTTCTGAAGGAAGATAACACAAGACCCCTAGAATGGCCATT
>CAJUYG010002357.1:0-28219 GCA_910591675.1 Galerucella calmariensis | reverse complement strand
AAAATAATCGGAAGTAATTACAGAAGTGCATCAAAATTATCAGATTTCTTTTGATGCACGAGTGTAATTCGGTAGAGTATTTCTCGAATTTTAAAATTTGTCATATGTCAAAATAACAAATGCGCAATTTTAACACTCATTACTCTAGATACGGACCTGCAGGGAAATTTTCGATAGCTAGCGGGAAATTTTCGGATTCAACCAGGCAATTTCCGCTTTATATGGGATTTTTAATACATGAGAGAAATATTCAATTTATAGTTTCTATATATTTTTTATTATTGGAAACTTTTAGTTTGATTTAAAATAGGAATATGAGTAGATTCCACAAAGTAAAGGTCGAAACAGTAAATTCAATTACATCTTGGATTAAATTTTTTATATAATTTTCTTGTCCAACATTCAATTCCAACTTCTCAGTTATTTTATAAGATTCAATTTATGTAAATTGCTGCAATTAATGAAAAATAAAGTACTCTCAATCTACATAATTCGTTCTAATGAACATCCGAAGAAATAAAAAAACTTTTTAACAGCTCTTGTTTGTGTGAACGGAAGGCGAAGTATAAAAAGCAATTTCAGTAATTAAAATAACATAATACTATAAATCATTGACCAATCAGGAAGAGTCGCTTTAATAAGATTATTGTTTAGAGCACAATGAGGTATGAGTTTGAGATTAAACTTGGTCTTCCCATCTTAAACATATGAATATTAGTGGTGGATAACATCGCCATCGTCAGGAAGGTCAATAACATTTTTTTTTTCTCAAACTATTACTTCACTATGCAGACTTAAATAAATTACAATTATTATTACGAGTTGAAATGAAAAATATGTATTTAATAACAATAGATAAGAATTCCGACAAGTCGTTGAAATAAAATTCATTATGAGATTGTAACGGGAATTAACTTGACTTTAAACAACTTAATATAAAAATAATAAACTAGTTCCGTGGAACAGGTTTCTTAGGCGATTGAAAACGAGAGCTTATATTAGCATGAAAAAATTTGTTTAGGATACTGTAAGATCCATGTAATGAACTTTTAAGAACATTTTACCGATATTATTTGTTGGAGAGAATGCTGCTGGTAATAACATTACTTAATTGAATTTCAATTAGTGTTATGGCAAAAAAATTGTCTTATTATACATTTACTGGAATCTCCCATTTAACATAACGTGTACATTTATCTACCGTTAAATCTTTTTTCAAGCGTCATCAACAATACAGGGGCCGGTGAGCATTGTTGTGAATAATAATTTGACATATTCTTATTATTCCACTAGAGGTTTGTATGTTTTTGGGTGAATTTAGGTTGTTCATTATACTGTATAGTTAAGCAATTGAAAAAACTGTTTCAACGACCCTGAACCAATTTCAACCCAGGTTCACACCAAAGAAGCATGGAGGAATATTTTGTTACTACTTGCCTAAACCTTTTTATGGGAACAGAAACAGAAGCAAAAGTTTCGTAAACATTCTTTACACTTTTTTCTTATTCTTTGGGAATTAAACCACAATATTATGTTTTTTATTTGTTATTGCGACGTTTTGATAGAGTTCCAGCTGGTACCAGCTACCGTTGTCAAGACGGGTTAGTTTTCAAAACTATTCTTGGTCCCTACGGGCGAGTTGTACCAACAGTCGGCTAAACCTGGTTTATCTAACCATAGGGTTAAATAACAAAAGTTTAAGCCGGTACGTGTTGTACCAGTGGTGTTTTCGTGCAGTTTTGTTGATCAATAATTTTGAAAGGTTGGTATCAGTGAATGCTAGACGAATGAACTACTGTGGAGTAAATTTCTTACGTTTTGCCAATGAAAAATACAAAAGAAGAATTTTTAATGCGATTCTAACCCCCAGTCTCAGAGTTTACAATCTCAGTTCTAGAGTGTTTTTTATTTTTGCATATTATTTTATTTGGAACTTTACTATTAATCGAGACTATTATTAACCATTACATTCAACTAAAATTTATTTATTATTAACACATATCTATTTGTATTTTTAGATAGTCTAAATCTATCCAAAAATTCCTGGTCATTCCATTCTGTAAAATGGTTAGTTCGTCGCTGAAAGTTTTGTGGGCGTCTCGGATATACTTGTAAATTTACAAGTTCATTAAAATCTTCGTCATCACTAAAATTCAGTTTATCGGGATATTCCATTATACCTATTTGGTAAAAATAAAAAAATTACAGAATCCACTGACTGTTGAACAAAGTTTTTAGGTTAGAAAACTGGGGTTATTATTTTAACCACTCATTTTTGGGCGGTTAACAAACCCGTTGGCAAAACTCTGGTTACCCACTGATCCAGTCTGGTACAACATCCATTTTGCTTGAACCATTAGTTATGTTTTAAACCTTGTTGGTACAAATCGCCCTAACTGACACAACGAAAAAGTTTGACAACTAGATAATCAATAACATTTTGAAGTTTAATACTACAATATATTTGTTGTAATATTTTATAGAGGTTCATTCACAGTATATCATATCTCTGGTACCTAAAATGTGAAATAAATAACTATTATTTAATGAAATTCCAACGATATGATTGTCTACTAGGAATGGGATCCAGTGAAGTGCACGTTCCAGGAACAGTTTTATTGAAATTTTGTTGTTTGTTTGTCAGCTCTATTACGATAATATCGTAAAAAAGAATCCCAGTGCTGGTCATTCGAAGCAACGTACGAATTTCTTAATAAATCATGACACATTTTAGTTTCTATTCCTACGGTATCGTATATAAACCACTAACTATCATTTCTTTGTATGTTTCTCCGTTAGATGATTGCTTATGTTACACCCAATCTTGTATTAAAGTATATTACGTACTATTTCTAGAAGAATGTATGGTGCTTAAATATATATAAAATCGAAAACCCTAGTATACCCGTAGGTTCTGAGGTGTAATGTTCAATTATTATAAATAAAATTGGCCTATTGTTTCTTGTTCCTTGCCATGCTATTTCCTGCTGTCCATGTTTTATTTCTTTTCGCTAAGTTTTCTACAATTACATCATTCCATGTTTTCCTTGGCCGTCCTCTCGTCTGTTTTTGGATTGATCCTGCTTCCCATATCCTCTTGACTTGCCTATTGTTGTTCATTCTTGCCAAATGACCAAACCATCTTGGTTGCTGTCTTTCTATACTACTTTATATCGATTCCATTTCTAGATCATCTCTTATATTTCCAATTCCCTTCAGAAATTTCATATCGACAGCTACTTTTCTGCTGTTTAGAACATGTCCAGCTTTCACATCCATATGTAAGAATAGGTCTGACGACTGTTTCATATACTGTCAGCTTTGCTTTCTTGGCTATCTCTATTTTCCAAATAAATGTTTTATCTAATGAATAATACAACCTTTTGTTTATTTCTGCTTCGTTTTTTCCATTCTCCTGTATTGTAACTTCTGGGTAGATACTTGCAACGATTGGTTTGTTTTATTTCTTTGTTATCTAATTTTATTGTTGTTCGGTTGACATTGTTGCCTATTAGGTATCATTAATTTCGTTATGTCTACGTTTATTTCCCAATACCATTTATCTAGGTCGCTTTTGAGGCAGAACATTAAGTCATCTGCAAAGGCCATTTCTGTTACATAGATTGGTTCCAAATTTCTGAATCCAATTGAAAGTTTTTTGATAGTGGGTTTTATTTCCTTGATAACGTCATCTAGAACTACCCTGTCCCACACCTTCCTTAGTAATAAATTCTTCTTCATTATTTGTTCTGACGTAGTTTCTTGTTCGTTGATATATACTTGCGATATTGTTCCACAATCTGACGTTCACTCCCCTTCTTTTCAAACTCCGCCATATCGTTCTTATAGGTATGCTGTCGAATGCTTTTTCTGAATCTATAAAGGCCATATATATTGTACTGAAATTGAGATGCTCATAGTTAGGATAAAATAATGATTAATTTTAGAAAGTTTTACATCATATGTACATGAGAGATTTATGTCATATCCATCATTTTGAACAATAACGTTAGGATGAATAAATTACTATTTACATTTAATGTAAGATATTTGTATAAACCCTGTAGATTAGCTGATAAGGTTGATATTAGGAAATAATATTTGTCATTATGGACATTTTATTTTGATTAGACAATATAAACTGTCAGTAACTAAATTTTGACAAAAATCAACAATTTTATAAAAAAAGAAAGAAGAAACGGAGAGGATATTCGTTATCAACGAAAAAGAAAAGAAAAGAAAAAGTTGGAAGGTTGATACGTAACTAAGGGGGAAGAGATTTTTGGTGTTAGAAAGGTTTTTCGAAAATATTTTGAAGAAAACTAGAAAATAAAAGTAGCAGTGAATCCCAGGTAGATTACATAACTTACCTTCATTTAAACACAAAAAATTAGTGACCAGAAGACAGAAATCACAAGAAACTTGGTAATATAAGTCATTTTATACTCAAACTTGTAACGACAACTAGAAAAGTCGTTTACACCTACGATCTTTGCTTTGCGCAAAACCGAACTTCTTTTTTTTCCAAGAACAAGCCTTTTCTTTTATGTGATAGCCTATTACAACTAGCAGTACCCGTATTTGAACGAGACCAGAAGTAGGAGCTATTTGTGCGCGATTGTGTTAATTTTAATTCAATATAGGTTGTAATAGGATAGGAGACCGTACACGGATTGCAATCTGGAGATAGTACTACTACTACTACTACAGAATGTGCAGGCGAGCCTTGACGTCACGGTTCCGGCACTGAGGCCACTGGCGGGCCCATTGTGCCATTCCTGCTACCTAGTCATCCATGAAGCCGAGCCCTCCAATAAAGGCCACAACCTTTTTCAGTGGATGCCTGCTTGTGTCTCCAGGAGCCATGACAGTGACTCCGAAGATTTGCCTGCGTAATACAGCCCAGTGTGGACACTCTAAGAGAACATGAACTGACATCAGTCATGCCGCAACCCCTACATAGGGAACTTTCCTCCACTCCTAGATTGTAGAGGTGCTTCCTCATACAGCAGTGCCCTGTTAGGAGTCCTGCTATCTTCCTCAACCTACTACTTGGTAGTTCAATAGCTGCCCCAGCGTGTCCATCAGTCCATCCCTTCAATAGGAGTTTGGATTGTCTAGGACCCTGCAGAGCATTCCAATGAGCGAGGTGCTGGTTCCTCAGCCACTTCCTCGTCTCCTTGCGTATTGTTTGTTTTGTTAGGCCGAGGGTCGGGCCCGGGCCGCAGAAAGGAGCTGCCGCCCCTTCCGCAGCCAGTGCATCCACCATTTAGTTGCCTTCAAAACCAGAGTGTGCCGGAATCCATTCTAGCCGCACTGCGTTCTGACTTGCAAGATCAGCAAGTCGTTCTCGACATTCGTCAGCAAGTCCCGAGTTGATGGTATATTCACTCAGGGCTTTAATTGCTGCCTGACTGTCGGTGTATATGGTTATGCGTCGATCCACATAACCTCTAGGTTATCTGCGCACATTCCAAGATAGCGTATATCTCGGCCTGATATGCAGATACACCATCACCCAATGGTATACAGATTTGTGTTCTTGGGTTCCTAGAGTAAATTCCAGCACCTGCTCTGTCCCCAGAGCATGAGCCATCTGTGAACCAGACAGTCCCATGAGGCTGTGTATTCGTCTCTTTATCCCAGGATTCTCTATCATGGATCATAGCCCTGTATGGGGTTGCGAAGTAGTACTTGCGCAAGCATTCGTCAGACGCTCGAGCCAGAACTGGAATATCTTCCAGGAGCCGGAGCCTCTTGACGTGTCTGCACTCTTCCCCTCTTCGCACGTATCCCAGACGCTTCATGCGCAGGAAAGCACTCCCCGCCTCAGCTTCGATCACATGGTGAAGAGGCCGAAGACCAAGGATCACTTCCATCGCAGCAGTTGGTGTAGTCTTCATGCAGCCAGTTGCACCCAAACTGACCACCCTTTAAAGGCGTGCCAGTTGCGATCTAGCCGTGACCAAGGTTACCCTCAGTCACCAGACCAGAGCCGCATATGTGAGCATAGGCAGCATAATAACTCTATAGAACCATATGATCGTTTTGGGAGTCAGTCCCCACCTCGGACCAATGGCTCTCCTACAGGCCCAATACGTGTTTGTTACCTTGTTTAGGCGACTATCAAGATGTCAGTGATTTATCAAGGATCACTCCTAGATACTTCACCTGTTCAACCACCGGCAGTGGTACTCCATTAAGATTCAGACCCCCAGGTCTTATACCTCTCTTTTTGGTGAAAGCAACTATCTCAGCCTTGTCAGGATTAACTGCAAGTCCGTGTTCGTTACACAACCGATGTACCCTATTCAGAGCCCTTTGCATGAGGTTCCTGAGAACGGTAATGTGCCTTCCAACAACAAGGACAACGATATCATCGGCATACCCAATCGTAAGAAAGCCTTCACCGTTTAAAAGGGTTATTAGCTCGTCAATGACTAGGTTCCACAATGTGGGCGAAAGAACTCCCCCTTGCGGACATCCCCTAGCGACGATTACTTTTGCCACATGGTCTTTCCATGTGGCCTCTACTGTACGGTTGCACAACATGGCCCCAAGCCAGTGAGTGATCATTGGCTCTATTCCATGATTTGCCGCAGCCCTACACATGGATCCTACAGGGGTGATGTCAAACGCCCCTTGTATATCCAAGGAAGCTGCCAGGGTGATCATGCCATTTTTCAGCGCCTTCTCCACCTGGGTTACCAGTTGGTGTAAGGCACTTTCAGTTGACTTGCCACACCTAAAAGCATGTTGGTTGTTGTGCAAAGGATACCTAAGCCCAACCTTTTCCTTTATGTACCGATCAGCCACCCTCTCCAGTGTTTTCAGCACAAAGGATGTTAGGCTAATAATGGGTCTAAAGGATTTAGCCACCGTATATGTGGTACGACCCGGCATGGGTATGAAGACTACTTTCACCTGCTTCCACTGTTCAGGGACATACCTGCGTGCCAAACAGGCCCGAAAGATATGCACCAGAATTGTGCCAACGCCCTCCCAGCCTTGTTGAAGCAAAGCCGGGAAGATTTGGTCTTTCCCCGGAGACTTGTATGGTCTGAATGACCGTATCGCCCAAGTACTCCGCTTGTTTGTGACTATTTCTTTTGCTAGAAGATAGTCCTCTTTACATGGTCGCTGTATACCTACATAACCCATGTCAGGACACTCCCGCTCGATTCCCTCACAACCGGGGAAGTAAGCAAAATTAATATTTAATCTTAACGTTTAATATTTGCATCATATTTAATATTTTTCCTTAAATTTAGATAACTTACCTTACCCAAAACACCATGAGAGAGAGAGTCTACATGCATACATATGATGTAACCAATTTTTTTTCAATAATTTAATCTAGTAGACTATCATATCGTTGGAATGTCATAAAATGAAAAATATTTCATTTAACATTTTGCCACAGATATGATCTACTATGAATGGACCTTAATAAAAATTTGATAACAAAATTTTGCAGTTTTAAACTTCAAAATAATTTTTGATTGTCTAGTTGTCAAATTTTTTCTGTTGTGTCAGCTAGGGATAAAAATTAATTTCTACTTATTTTTTCTTGACAACGGTAACTGGAACGCTACCGAAACGTTGAAATAAAGAATTTAAAAATATTGTGGTTTAATTTCCCAAGAAATTAAAAAAAGAATGAATAATATACCACAAGGAACATACAGAAGAAATTTAATAAATACTATATTGAATAAATTTTTTGTTTGATTTGGAATTCTGATTCTTCACTCACTTACATGGAACACAATATTAATTGATATAAAATCATATATCAAATTGATATATTCCATTTTTGTGGTTTTTCTCGATCATCTTTTTAATTGCAAATATGTGATCTTGAGCTTAGCTTTCTTTTCTGAAACCACTTTGTGTCCCTTCCAAATATGGTTCTATTATCCTTTTCAATTTGTCGTATAGTAACCTTTCATGCACTTTAGATGGGACGCTTAACAGTGTTATTCCTCTGTAGTTGTTACAGTCTTGTCTACTGTTCTTCTTCCATAGGAACATTATGATTCCTATTTCCTATTCTTTGAGTATTGTATTTCCTGACGCTACTTAGTTTGAAACCGTATTCCATTCTGCTTTGATTCTATCATGTCCCGCTGCTTTTCCTCTTTTTAACTCTCTTACTGCCATTTTCACTTCTTCTAGTTGAAAATTTATATCGCTTCTCATATATATCATTGTCAATTCACAAATACAGAAATATCCTTTTAAGATTAAATTTTTTGTGAGCCTATTGTCTTGACTACATCGATACAACGAGATATTACAGTATTTCATATTGCAATCAATTGTCCCTAAGTATAAAATAGTTATAACGTGACCACAACATTCTACAACAATAATTTTCTAATAAATAACAACATCGTAAGTACCATTGTGTTGGGATTTATAGAACGGATGTCAACCCTACGAGTTACAATAAACAGCAGTCATTAATTTTGAATATATTACAGGTATAAACGTTGGCAATGCGTACGATAAGTTAGCGTAGCCATTCGGAGAAGAATATCAAATTTAACGAGCGTTGCTATTTAAGGAATTTTGTTCTTTCTGCTAAAATAGTCTTGTATTTATATGTTTGGGATTGGAAGGTGGGACATGAAAATTTGAAAAGAACCAATAAAATTATATGGCTTTATTGCGTTTTATGAAAAAAGCTAAGTTAATTCACGAAAAAATAATGAAAGTTTTCGAAACTTATTACATCATCCCACTTTCAGCAATCTCATATTTACGGATAGTGGCACGTCTTTGTTCATATTATTTCCATTTTAGTCATTCACCTACTGTTTTTATATATGTTTGCTTTTTTCAACTCATTAAAAGAGAGTAATTTACACTCTCGAATTATATTCTTCTAAATTATTCGTAGCGTTTATCGGGCTCAACAGTCTTTCGACTAGGTTCTTTTTCGAGAAATCCTCCCTTGGATGTAGTTCACCTTCCAAAATTTCCGGACCACCCAATTTCTCCTGCTCCCAATCGCTCCTTCTAGCGCGCCCTCATACTCATTCCACCTTCACTCCATTTCCTGATCCATCCATTCCTGAACTTCATCTCTGGTTGCACCCCTCCAGCGATTCTGTATGGCTCTAGCCATCAAGTCCAATGGATAGGAGCTTGACAGCACCACTACTGCCAGCTCATCCTCTGTCTGTACGCCTGCACCACCCTCAAGAGTATCCCTCTCTGCACCTGCAGGAGTGGTCTAGCCCTCGCATTGACCCCTGCTTTCTTACCCCATACTTCCGCGCCAAACATGCTCTAGTCCTAGCAGTCTGTATCTTCAATGAGATAATGCTTCTTATCCATGCAAAACCGACAAATGGGTTCCTTCCTTTATATGTCGATGGTATGCATGTGCTTCCTTAGGGTACAGTGACCGGTGAGTCTGGCCCCTGCTGAGGTTTGGTAATTCTTCAGTCAGCTTCTTCGATGGTTTTTTGACCAGGAGTTTGCTGTGTTCTTGTTTTTGCGTTTGAGTCCACCGCGTGCAGCAGTTTTTGATATTACAAATACTGGTTCAGGACTAGTGGAAGCAGTTGCATATACTAGCTTTGTTAGGATGTCGGCCTATTTATTTCCTGCATCGCCACTGTGCCTAGAGACCCATTTAAAAGTTACTTTGTTGTGGTTAGCCAGGGTTAGTAGTTTTTGTAGGAAGTCCTAGACCAGTCTAGATCTGATCTGAGGACATAGATTTTAGTGCTGCCTGTTCCAATTTCAGTCTTAGATTCGTCTGTATACCACACCAACGTGATTGCATGCTTCCAAAATTGGCTCGCTGGCTACGAGAAGTTCGACACCGCAGTTTAATTTTGAATATGACATTACTTTTTTTATTTTTTGTCTAATCCTACAATATATATGTATATAAAACCAATGTAACATATTGTATGTATTGTACCTAGTGCTAATGGCCAGAGACAGTAAAATAATTAGTAAACATATTTATAAAATACATGGTGAATCTCGAGGAGATGTACATACACCTACCTCGTATGGAGACTTCTATGGGAAATGTCAAAGGGTCATTAAAAGTGTTTGCTCCCATTTTTGATAATATACGGGATACAGGAGGAGTTGTGAATTTTGACTGATTTTAATTTGGATCCTAACTTTTGAACGTGGATATCGATTTGTTCCATATTTTGGTGAAACATCTACTATCTACTACTTATCACCTGATTAACTGATTTATTCAAACTAGACAAAAATCATGGCCGTTCTTGAAAATTAAGTTCACTTTCTTCACATGAAGAGATTATCCCTGTATATGATTTTTCAAAACTCTTTTAGAGATAAAAGGACACAAATAGATAACAGGAAGGGGTATTTATTTTTTCCACGCCCGATTGCTAAATTTTTTTACAAAAAACATACTTTCAAAAAACCATCAACTGAAAGTTTAGCAATATGAACCATAAATGTCAATTAATACAAAAAATTTTCACTCGCCAACCAACCAGTCGACATTAACAAAGAGAGCAACATACAGGGTGTCCCAAATAAGAGTGACTGATTTCAAACATAAATGCCCAGCTTATTAATTGCTCCAAAGAGATGGGGTTTTCACTAGTTTCACTAGTTCATCAAGGAGATCCTTTTAGGCTTGGCTGGCGTCTCATCTCATCAACACAGGGTGCTTTACTAATGTTGGTCACATTCAAAGGGAGGAATATGTATTATTTCAAATGAAACATCCTATAATTTTTGATCTCATTCGAAAGAGCAATCATTCTCCTTTCCAAAAATGTATAGTTTTCTATATTTTGTAGTACATTTTCAATTAGTAGTTCCACATGAACGTATTTTGATGCCTAAAATCAACTCATGCTGTGACCGTTTGACGCATAACAACAAAATCAGCAATTTTGACAATAGTAATTTTGTTAAGTCATATAAGTCGGTTTCGGAATGATCTATACAGTGAGTGAAAAAGCTTGAACTGCAATAATTTATGCAGAAACGAAATGAATAATTCAAACAAGGAAGATGTCCACAAGGAAATTTATGAAAAATCCGCCGTCAATAAATAAAATTAAAAATTGTATGAACAATTTATCGAAACTGGTTGCATTGCACACTTAAAAAAAACAAGAAATAATGATGGTCTTTTAAACAAGTTGATGTCAATTAATGAAGTGCAACATGATAACGATCATAAAATTTCAATTAGAAAAATTGCTGGAATTTTAGATCTTAGCAAGAGTGACGTTCAAAGATGTCTAAAAATTTTAAGACTAGCTCCATACAAAATTCAGACTTATCAAAAATAGTACGAGTCAGATTATGAAAAACGAGTAATGGTATGTCAGACTTTACTTGACTTATTGAGAAACGAACCCAATTCATTATGAATTATATCTGATGAAGCAACGTTTCACATTAATGGCATGTGTAACAAGCATAATTGAAGAATATAGGGTTCTCAAAAACCAATTTCTTTTAATGAATTTGTTGTTATGCGTCAAACGGTCACAGCATGATTTAATTTTAGGCATCAAAATACGTTCATATGAAACTACTAATTAAAAATGTACTACTACATGAAACCTCGAATATCTTTGTTGTTAATGAAACAAAAGATAGAAAACTATACATTTTTGGAGAGGAGAATGATTGCTCTTTCGAATGAGATCAAAAATTATAGGGTGTTCCATTGAAAAATATACATATTTTCCCCTTTGAATTTGACCAACATTAGGAAAACACCCTGTGTTGATGAGATGAAATACTAGCCAAGCCTAAAAAAATCTCTTCAGTGAAAATAGTGAAAACCCCATCTCTTTGGAGCAATTAATAAGCTGGGCATTTATATTTAAAATCAGTCACTCTTATTTGGGACACCCTGTATTTCTTCAAAAGTTTTGCATTCCTAAAGAAATATTAGTATGGGAAACAATTCATATAGGAATATTTTTTTCATGAAGTGGAGATTCGAGACCAAGGTAGGCACCACATCAAAAATGTAACTTCTGCAATTCTTACGTTGTTATGTCAATATTGAAATATTTATTAATATGAATTCATGTGACAAAATTCAGGAGGTTATTGCTGGTATAAATTAAGATGGATCTTCCCTATAATAAAAGTGCCTCAGCCCACCCCTTTCCGAGATATCACTCTCAAAAGGTAGTGACTAAAATTGAGTTATTATCTTTTCGTTTTAGTCGACATCGACTGAAAACGTCCAGGAGTCTTTCTCTTGATGAGTTCACATTCCCATGTGTCGACGAATACAAATATCTAGGTATTATCCTAGATAAAAAATTATTATAGACTAGTCATATCAAGTTCACTAAACAAAAATGTGGAAAAGGACTGAATCTTCTCCGAGTAGTTTCCAAACAAAAATGGGGAGCTGATTCAAATGTTCCCTTTACTTTTTAATCCGTTCAATATGGGATTACGGGTGTACATTTTATGGTTCCTCATCAAAAACCAATTTAATAACTATCGACCGAATTCAATACAAATCATTAAAAATATGCCTAGGAGTTATGATGTCATCACCTAATCAAGCTGTTTTAGCAGAAATGCAAGAGCCTCCGTTTCATATTAGAAGGCAATACCTAGCCGAAAATCTTCTTATTAAATATCGAACATTTAACACGTATATACCCCTGTTTTTACGGAATTAGTAATATCAACCAAGTAGTTTTGGAAACTGAACTTAACAATATAGGCGACAATGTTACTACAATATACACTGGTGGATCGAAATGTGATGAAGGAACTGGCGCAGCATTTTTTGTTTCAAACTCTAATTATGTGGAAAGATTTAGAACTCCCAACTATTGTTCTGTTTTTTTTTTGCAGAAGCTTTCGCCATATCAAAAGCATTAACTTGGTGTACTTTAAATCCGATCCAAATAGCTGTTATTATGTGTGACTCCAAGTCAGTATTACAGGCCATAGAAGGTTCCCCTCTCAAGTACTACAGACAAAATATAATTTTAGAAATAAAAAAACTATTAAGCGGATTAAAAACCTCGAAAAAAAGTATTGTATTTATTTGGGTGAAATGTGTCACTGTGGTTTAGAAGGAAATGAGTACGTTGACTTGGAAGCCAAAAGAGCCTCCAAAATGAACACTTATACTGAACTTTTTGTTTTCTCAGACCTTTTCAATGATTATAAGAAACATATTAGAACCAATTGGGAGCAATCTTACGCCGAATTCGCTGAAACATCTAATAGTCAATATTTCCTTTTGCATCCTACTTTACCAACTAAAATTCCTCATATTTCTAATTTTGATTATAGAAAACAATATACCTCCATCATATCTCGTTTAAGAATGAATCATGGTCGTTTCCCGCCGAATCATATTTTTAAAATAGGTATTGTGAATTCTCCAGCTTGCTTCTGTCATAATGTATTAGTAGGAGACTTGAACCATATTTTCTTTGAATGCATTGAAAACAAAATAGCAACAACCGACCATTGCAATTCTCTGATCGATTTCAATTTTCCTCTTCCCACAAATATAACCTCTCTTTTGGCAAACATGGATAAGTATGTACTTGATGCTATAGTGAATTTCATAAATAAGTCTGAACTATTAGTACAGAGAATGAAGCTCAAAAAAAGGTAAGGGCTCGCAATTTTTGGAACTTTAGTTCTTTACGTCAGGTTATGTTTGAGCGACCAGGGGTCGCGACGCAAAAGATCTGACCGTTACGCGTTACGTTACTCTACGTTATGTTACGTTGCTTCGTTATGTGCCTTGCTGCGTGCTTGTGCTCTCTCCTTAGTCTCTCTCTCGTTTACGAAGCAGCGATTCATATGCTCCGGCCGGGATTCGAACCCGGGCCGCCCGCGTAAAAGGCGAGCATTCTACCACTGAACCACCGATGCTATATTAAAATTCTATGCCAAGCTGGTATTCGCAGTGCTGGTGATCTAGTTGAATTTGTTCGGATAAATTTTTACTATTATTTCCATAATTTTATTGCGCGATTAAGGGGTCTAGCACATTTACTTTTCGAAATACAGGGTGTTGAAATTTTGAAAACTTGAATGCTCCAATTCGATAACTTTAAAATGGATGGATAAATTGATTTGACATTTGGCAGGTTGTTTTTAAATGTAAAAGGGCATATTTTGAAAGAATTAGTGGTTTGTGCAACTAGTGTGGATATGAAGGCCATATCCCACGAGGACGATGTCTGAGCACGACGCCGTAGGCGGAGTGCTCAATCATTCAAATGCGATATGGACAATCCACATATTTTTTCTACGACCCACTTAAAAAAAATCTAGAGAATAAAAATTTCTATAAACTGCAATATAATTTCAAATTAAAAATTTAACAATTCAATTTTATGTTTCCACTAAATTTGTGGTAAACGTACAGTTCTTGAATGTCCAATTTGTATAATATCACCTACTGAATTTTGTCGCACTCATTTATAAACACCCTGTGTATATCCATAATTCACATGGTTCATTTGGAATTGATTAGAATATTAGCTGTAGTTACTTCAGCTCATTTTTTGCTAAACAAATATCACTGTCCTACTAATTACGCAAGCAACAAATTCTCACGCAGTGTGAATTTTTTCACATGGTAACGGTGAAGAAATAAATTAAATATTCTTCAGAAATTCTCGACCTTGTCGATTTCGTGCTGGTCAAGTTAATGTTCTATGTGCAATTTTTCGTACTCACAATCACAGAATGCAAAACGTCTTCGATATTGGAGGAAACGTAGCGGTATCTATAATGTATAATAACCTAGGAAGCGGAGCATTAGTATGCTTCAATAAAGATAGTTACACGCAGTGGTGTAGAAATGTTGTGGAGTCGACATATTAGGGGCGATCCATGAATTACTATACATTGAACTAGACAGGAATGGGTTTTTACGATGTTTATTGTATATAATATAGATTAGTTCCAACAGACAATCATGGATTTGGATTCATTCTATATTTGTTTTAGTTCATGCGAAACAAGTTCGCAACTGTCTTGTTGAAACAGCTAGTTTGTACAACCCAAAATAGGCTAGGGCACTCTGAATGTAGTGTAGTACTGAAATTGCTAATTTGATGAGAACCCACCATTGGACATTGGTCTTCAATTGTCCCATTGGTCCACTAATTTGTCTCTATTGGTCCTCCATTTGCCATAATTGGTCATCCATTGGTCATAATTGGTCCTCCATTGGTCATAATTGGTCCTCCATTGGTCATAATTGGTTCTTCATTGGCCATAATTGCATTATTCAGATTATCATCGAGGACATCGTCTGAAGAATCCCCGTTCACCTCTTATTCATCTGAGTTCTCGCTATCGGTGCAATATACAGTATGCGTAAGTTGCTTCCGAACCTCCACATTACACAAGTACGACAGAAAAACAGCTGAATGAGAGAGAAAGATAATTATACGCGGTCATCGAGGCGTGTATTTAATTCCAGTTAGGGTGTGGTTCTATTTCCGATAGTGAACGAATGCTCATTGCCCTACTATTTCAACCGCTATTGCCAGAAGCGCAGATTAATTTGTACAAATGATATTTTTCTCTCGTTTTCGTTGACTTTTTTTCGAAGTCATGCACAATAGCTAAAACAAAACACTTTCACTTGGCAACACTGTGTTTTACAGATAGAATTCACATTTAAACTGCTATTCCTAGGTCTTTTCGCTACAAACGTTGATCACGTTGGAAGCGCATGCCATTGTATTTGAAAATAAAACATTTACAATTATGCCTTCATCAACATACTTAACCTGCGAAAAAGTGCAAATTGTAAGATGGTATTTTGGAGGTCATTCGGCTAATGAAATCGTTAATTTGTTTATTGTGGCATTTGAAAATCGCCCAATTCCTTCAAAGTCAACAATTGTGAAAATAATTGGTAATTTCGAGAAATATGGATGTGTTTCGTACTGTAGAAAATGCCAAGCTTCGGAAGATCCAATCGAACGCCCAATTAACGATGAAAGGCAGACTAGAGAATTGAATGTTTGTTTAGCAGTTGAAACAGGACAACCATCTTCTTCAAGACAAATTGCTGAAGAGGTCGACATGGATAAGAGAACTGTACAGAATATTTTAAAACGGAACGGGTACCATTGTTACAAGGTTCAGACAACGCAGGAAATATTTTCCCGAGACCAATATCTTGTGACGGATGGATTGTGTTTTTGATGTAGTGAAAAAGTTGATTCATCCGTAAATAAAATATTTTTTAAAAAGTTTTCGTCAGCATTTTGACGTTCCATCATCTCCTCACAGAAATCCATTCGTCTGATATTGTCCTCGGGAAAATAAACATCTAATCATTCCAATCCGAACGCAGTATCCGCAGAAGCTAAATGTTTGGACGGGTATTCTAGGTGACCACATTATAGGTCCTTTTTTCATTGAGGGGAACTTAAATTCCGCCAAATATTTAGACTTATTACAAAATCAAGTAATTCCTGCAGTTCTCCTTATACCCGATGTTGATCTCAACAGAATTTGGTTCCAACAAGATGGTTGTCCAGCCCATAATTCAAGGATAGTAATGGATTTTTTAAATTTTACATTCCCCGAAAAAATTATTAGTACTAATGGTACAATTAAATGGCCTCCAAGATCACCTGAACTAGCTCCAAATGATTTTTTTCTTTGGGGATTTTTAAGAAGTAGCATTCACCAGCATGCATTTGAAAGAGCTAATAATTTAAATGAATTGAGGGTGAAAATACAGAACGTTTGTGCCAGCATTACGCCAAATAATCTTAGAGATATGAGATCAAATCTTTATCACAGATTTGGCTATTGTCTGGCACAGCAAGGTGGTTTATTTGAGCACTTAATTCATTAAAATTATGTTTACCTTTAGAATAAATTTTTATTTTTATTTTTTCAGGAAGTTTATATTTTATGTTTAGAATAGGTGTAGGTACCTTATTTTATTTTTTCAATTTAAATTATTAATGGAAGGGATTTTTAGTTTATTTATTGTGGTTCTCTCAAGAAATGCTGTTTTATTTTCAAGTTACAATGGCTAAAATAATATCCTATTGTAGTTAGAAATTGTCAACTTGGTCTGAAATGATCATGTTGACAAAAATGAATTTTAAGATTTACAGGTTACGTAATAACGATTGTATTTTTATATTCCTTTAACGTCCTCACTCCTTACGTCTTGGGAGCATACTGAATTACCATTTACCACCACCAACTAGTTAAAATAGGAGGGCAATGAACAGTCGGGAACTCTCGGGAATAAGCTTACGCCCCCTAAGGTGAAACAAAGTGATGATTGTGCACAATTATTCTTCCTCTCTCTTTCATATATCCTTGTCGTACTTGTGTAATTCGTACCTAGGTTCCAAAGCAGATTTCGCATGCTGTATATTTCACTGTCTTCCAGCCCATCGTCATCGCTAAAACTAGTTGTTCTCCGCTTTTTTCGAAGCTTTTTTTTGGTTTCTACATTCGTTTTCAAAGTTTTTAGATTTTTCTTTGTTTTACTTTGTACACCACTTCGGGTTCCAGTTTTCACACTCTTGTTGGAAGCAATCGAGAAATTGATAGATGTGCCAAACTTATCAGTGGTGACTTTGCCATTTGATTCGTCAAGAAGCCAACAAAATGATGACTTCCTTGTTATTACTGTTTCACCTGTGAGATCCGTTTTAATAACCGGGGATTTTCCAGATAAAATGCCTTCTTCAATTCTGTCAGAATAATCTAGTTTTTTTGGACACTTAGGTTGAGAAATGCTTAGTGAACTTTCATTGCCATTATTGAGACGCTTCGATCGGAAACTTCATCAATAACCGAATCAAAAACGGAAGCGGAAACATTGTTGACATCATTAGAGCTGATCGTATATATCTGATCTGAAGGTTGGTTTCCATCCATTTCTTTTTCATCATCTGTTTCTTCCGAGATTTTTACATCCAGTACTTCATCGGGTATTTCGTCGTCTATGGCTGTCATATATTCTGGGTCTTTTTTTGTTTGCCTATATATCTACCTTTGATGAATAGCTTCATATGTTGAACCATCGTCAACTTAGAATTAACAAGATCCCACATGGTGTTAAAGCGTTCAGTCTGGCAACTCTGACACCGCATCGACTAGTCGAGCAGTCGAGTGTGCGCTAGTCTTATATTCCATTGGTCCTTAATTGAACTTAATTGGTTCTGCATTGGGGTCCTTCATTGGTCTTAATTGGATCCTCCTTGGTCTCAATTGGTTCTTCATTGGTTTCAATTGGTCCCTCATTGGTCCTTATTGGTCTCGCGGTTTACCCCTCGCTTATGTTAGTCCAGTTTTTGTTTGGAAAAATTAATTTGCTCATTTGTGGGTGTGTTCAGTATTTGTAGTTGGGTTTTATTGTTTATAGTGAGACTTTTACTTTGAGAGACAATGTCGAGAATATGTATTGTGAAAGACTATATTGTGAGGTGCACCCGGTAAGCTTTATTTTTATAAAAAAACATGTTTGATTCAATGAAAAGCAACAAAATATTGAAGTAGTTACCCTTCTATACAGCAATATTAAGTTTGGCTGGAAAGAAATTTAGTTTAAGTATACCTACCCAGCTTATTGCATTGTTGTTCAACTCCCAGCATTTATTGGAACTTTAGTTCTTTACGCCAGGTTATGTTTGAGCGACCAGGGGTCGCGACGCAAAAGATCTGACCGTTACGCGTTACGTTACGCTGCGTTATGTTACGTTGCTTCGTTATGTGTCTTGCTTGCGTGCTTGTGCCTCCTTAGTCTCTCTCTCGTTTACAAAGCAGCGATTCATAATAATAAATATGCTTCTGCCGGGATTCGAACCCGGGCCGCCCGCGTGCAATGCGAGCATTCTAACCACTGAACCACCGATGCTATATTGAAATTCAATGCAAAGCTGGTATTCGCAGTGCTAGTGATCTACTTGAATTTGTTCGGATAAATTTTTACTATTATTTCCATAATTTTTTTTGCGCGATTAAGGGGTCTGGCTACTTTTCGAAATACAGGGTGTTGAAATTTTGAAAACTTGAATGTTTTAATTCGATAACTTTAAAATGGATGGATACATTGATTTGACATTTGGCAGGTAGTTTTTAAATGTAAAAGGGCATATTTTGAAAGAAATTGTAGTTTGTGCAACTAGTGTGGATATGATGGCCATATCGCACGAGGACGAAGATGGAGCACGACGCCGTAGGCGGAGTGCTCAATCGTTCAAGTGCGATATGGACAATCCACACGAGTCGAGCAGCATATTTTTTCTACGACCCACTTAGGAAAAAATCTAGAAAATAAAAATTTCTATAAACTGTAATATTTATAACTTCAAATTAAACATTTTACAATTCAATTTTATGTTTCCACTAATTTTGTGGTAAACGTACAGTTCTTGAATGACCAATTTGTATAGTGCTACGGTTTCATTTTTTAAATATACGATGCTGTTATAAGTAGATGTTGCCAGTCGGACTCCCTCATGAAGGGTACCGTACCATTATCTATAATAATGAATATTCTGCTAAATATTTCAAACGTCTACCTGTTGTCGTTATTAATATCAAGCAGAATGATTATTTAAAAATAAAATTAACAATAAAAAAAAATTCCTCGCGGGGAATCGAACCCGGGTCTACCGCGTGAGAGTCTGGTGTGCTTACTACTCAACCATCAAAGAATATGCAAATTGTTTATCTATAACGTCAGATGTATTACATAACTTTTGCTTAAAAGGAACTAAAGTTCCTACCGTGTGTCCCGCGACACGTTCTACCTTTTTTTTCTCCATGTTTGTTCTTGAAATATGTAAAAAAACGTTTCATTCTTTGTATACTTTTTTGCATTGAATAAAATATATAAACTTGATGTTTGTTATTTTTTCCACTTGACATTTCATTCAATTTAACTTGACTATTTGATGTTGAGTAATTTCAAATGAAATATTAAAAAATGGACCATAAATGCCATATTGCAATGAAAGTGAAATTACAGTTATCTCGAATAAGCCGCCTGAAATTTTGAAATTACAACAATCTTCTTTTTCGGCTGATAGCGAAGTTCACAACCATTTGATGTCTGTTAGAGCCACTGACGACGGGACTCTCAATGGGTCAGTTTCCCATTTTCATTATTTATGAATTGTTAGAAAATCTAATGCTACTAGTGGAATAATTTTCAACAGTAATTACACAACTGGTGAGAATTTTTTTATAATTTTAACTAGATGCACGAATCTTTGTTGCTATTGGAAATTGGATGGGATTTACTCATAGCAATATAGACGAATGCTAATCTAGTTAAAATTATTAAAAAAAATTATTATAAACCGAATGTATTTCGGCGTGATTATTTTTTAAGCTGATTAGTATCTAAGTATCTATATTGATCAGGTTAACTGACAGCAAATTTTTAACTTGAAATAAAAATGACACTGACAAATGTCCGGTACCCAATGGCTTTCGCAATCATTCAAACGAAGATCCAATCAAACAGCGTGAAAAAGTTATCGCTGTATTTTGCTACTTGCAAATTATCAGTGTGATTTTGAAAATATTGTTTGACTTCACTTGTCAAACTGATTTTATTTTTAATTATCATGGATTCACAATGGGATTACCGTGGATACGTAAACAATGCAATTATCGCAGTGCTCTTTCGGTTTCTACAGTGCAGTTACCGCTGTAATCAATCGATAATTGCACTCCCCTCATGGGATTTTCAACACATGAGGAAATATTCACTAAAAGCAAACCCAAATGAAGCATTATCCATCAAGCAAATTATTGCTCGCTTTATCTAATAGCTTGTGGATGCTTTATAGCTTCCCACCTTCGTGTCCTGAGTTGTATAAAATTTTGTAGGTCAATATTTTCCTTGGTCTAACGGTTTTTCAATTTTTGTTTCGCCACCTGTATAATACGAATGTTACTATATACGGTTTTAACACTTATAATGATCAATATATAAACGTTTATTGAAAATTATAGCTATCGAGGAAATATTCACATAAATATGTACAAATTCCACACCGTAAGGCATAAGCCAAGTTCAAGAATGTATCACTTAGATTATAATTTCCGAGCTTTTATTTTACCGTACATAAACGATTGTATGATTATTTTGTTAAGATAAATGCTGGATATGTCACTATAATTTCGTTATTTAATATTGCCTGAAGGATAACGGTTATTGTTTGATACTCACATTAAAGTTTTATTTAAAAATATGAATAGCAGTTTTAATGACGTATATATTTTAGGAATACTTGTTTTATTTAGAATCAGTTTCACGTAAGAAGTGCCCACATGAAGTTGCAGTCGTATGCGCGATCTTGTTGTCAAAGCCAGCGCGTCATGTTCATGTTCATGTTCATGAATACTCAGTTTTTTTTCATTATGGTGCATTGAAATTGCGAAGTGACATTCACTACCAGTTCACACTTCTCTATTAGATCTCACTCAAGGCTTATTTTCAATTGAACAAAGTAAAAGGAGTGATAGTAAGGGAAAGTGGGAGAATCGTGCGCAGCGGGCAATTGTGAGCATAGCAATGCCTCTTTAAATATTAAATATTAAGGTATCTAACAAGTGCTGCCAACTAGCAAACCATACATCAAGTACGGCAGATACGCGAAACTATTCAAATACAGTTAGTTTGAGAGCGTTTTTGGTCAAATGCACATGTCGGTGTTTGTTTATAATTTTGCCAGTGCCTTATGTTAAAAGGTAAGCTGTCTATTCATTCTTAATACATTTTTAGCATGGTGGACCGATTTTTTCTTTATTTTACGACTAGTATTTGCATATGACTCGCTGTGGGGAAATTGTGCTCGGTATTGCGCACAATTTCCCCACATAGAGTTAAATGAAATTTTTCTTTTATTTGCAGATGCCACAAAATTACAAGCAAAAAACAGAAAAGAATTCCTAGAATCCAGAAAATTTAAAGAGATCTTTGAGTGAAATTAGAGATGGGAGAAAAATAAGAGAAGTTGGTCAAGCTTTCAATATACCAGAGTCAACATTGAGAAAACAAATGAAAAAAGAAAATCCTGGATCATCGCGCCTTGGTCGAGAAGCAGTATTTCCTCCAGAGATTGAGACCCAACTAAAGGAGTACGTGCTTACACTTGCCAAGCTTTTTTACGGTTTAACGCCCACAGAACTTCGTCGGTTAGCATTTAAATATGTTGAAGAATATGGCATAGGAAATGTTCTCTCATCCGAAAAGCAAATAGCTGATAAAGACCGGTTGTATGGTTTCCTAAAGCGAAATCCCGAAATAAAACTTAGACAGCCAGAAGGCACCAGTATAAATAGAATAGCTTCCTTCAACTCTGAATCAACCAAGAAGTTTTTCGAAAATCTAAAAATTGTAATGGACAAACATAAGTTTCCTCCAAACAGGATTTTTAACATGGACGAAACAGGGGTCACTGTGGTTCAAAAAAAGTGTCCAAAAGTTTATGGACCCAAGGGTGCTGAGAAAGCTGGAGCTGTTATTTCAGCGGAGCGTGGACGAACAATAACAGCAGTATTTGCCGTTAGAGCTGGAGGTAACTATTGTTTCTCTATACTAATATATACTAGAAAGCGAATGTCCCCAGCCCTGCAAAAAATGGACCAATTGGAGCCCTTTACGCCTGCTCCAAAAATGGATGGATCAATTCGGAGCTGTTTATTGAATGGTTAAAACATTTTGAAAAAAACGTCAATACCACTGAAAATGATCCGGTTCTTCTACTTTTAGACAACCATTCCAGTCATATATCGTTAGAAGCCTATTTATTCTGTAGAAGCAAATTTATTCACATGGTCTCTCTACCACCTCATACTTCTGACCACCTTCAGCAACTGGACCTTACATTTTTTAGCCATTTCAAAAACCAACTTTATTAGGAATATGATCTACAGCTTACCAATACGGCTCATGAAAAAATTTTAGAATACGACTTGGCTGAACTTTTAAATAGAGCATTTTCAAAAGTAGCCACTATGGAGAAAACTATTTCTGGCTTTAGAACTGCTGGAATATATCCATTAAACCCGGATAAATTCACCGAGGATTATTCTGCGCCAGCTAATCAAATAAGACCGCTGATAGTTGAAGCCACTTCAAACGAATTCACTCCTGAGGTGGATAATACACCCACCTTCTACATCCGATTTTCAGAGACCCTCAACGCCCCCTGCTGTGCCGGCTATATCACGCGAATGCCCAGTAAATCAGTATAAAGGAGTTAATTCATCGCAACAAGATCTTTCTACATCAGATAACTCATTTTTCAGCTTTGCTCCGATTCCAAAAAAGAAATCAAACCTTGAAGCCACTAAGAAAAAGTCTCGGAAACTGATGTTAGCAAATCTGTTTGCGATATTGATGACGAAGACGATTCCGATAATTTTGACAATGCTGGACGTAGAGAGGACTCTAATGAAGTACGTGGCATTTGTAATGAGTTTTTCCACAATAGGGAGCTGAAGTATAGATGCGTCAGCTGTTCCACATGGAACCATGCATCATCTAGTAGTGCTGATCGGGCTAAGGGCTATGTATGTGATTATTGCGCTGTTTAAAGAGAATATGCTTAATGGACTTTATTAAAAATATGTTTAATAGACTCAGGTATACTTTTATTTCAGTAAGATATCAATGAACATACCATAAAAAGCTCTTGACTTATCTATTCTTATTAGCAAAAAATATTAATAATAATGCGCACAATTCCCCACCCCCTGCGTACAGTTACCCCGTAGGGTGGGGAATTGTGCGCTTTGCACTTTTTTTGTTTTTTGTTGTAGTACTTGCTTCTGTAAATACAAAAAAATATGCTTTTACATAATGAAAGAATAATATATGTTCTTTAAAGTTATATAGGTATCAGTATAATAAAATCAAAGGTCTAGCCATAAGAGCCTATCTTGCTTAAGTGCACCCGATTCCCCCACTTTTTTTTACTGTACCTACACCCTAATGAGTCAGCTGGAATACATATTTCTACTACTCCTTCTTGAGACTTACGATAGTATCTAAATGACTGCGGTTGTGATTTAATATTTCCTTTTAAAGATTCTCCATTTCCAATCAATTATAGTTACAAAATTTCCGCTTTTATCTGGAATGATCATTATCCAACTTCCGTAGTGCAAGGTCGTGTAACGCCACTCTCCCTTATTTTAGTTTTCCTACTATTTTTAATATACTTAGATTGGAAATCTAGAGATCATCATTGAAATTCTTTTGGATGGTTCAAATTTAACACCTGTAACTTCGTGATCGACGATAGTGGAGTACTGTTTTGTCATAGTGAAGAACTTTAGTAATTATGTAACCGTAAAAAAAAACCTCTATGAGACACTGGCTTCTCACTCATTCGGTAACAGAAATTCAATGACACTATGGATCTACGTTAAACCGGAAGATTTTTTATACAAATTCTAGGAAAATACTCATTAGGAAAGTAAGTTTTTTAATTTTCAAATTAAGGAGAATTAGAATGTGTAATAATGATAATGTGAAAGTTTTGCCTCGAAAAGAACTTCCAATATTGATAAAAAATGTGGAAGCTCCAAGAAAATATGTTTTCAAAAGCCGCTTGAATTATTTATTGAAATTGATTTTCCAGAAACCCGTAAACGACGGGCTCATAGTTTTAACTCAAAACTACAATGGAATTATCGTCAATTCAAATGAAATGGGTTGGAGTGAACAGGCTTGAACTTGCCCACATAACAATTTTTTGTCCGACGCGTTGTCACGTCAATTGTAATGTTGCCTTACATCAAACTTAAAGCGGGAGCTCTTCCAAACTTGGCTAGGTCACCAGTTTTTGCCACTGAGAATTTGACAATAAAAATCTGAGAATTTACGCAGCATAGTAGGTAGTATACACGCTGATACACTTGTATTCAAGTAAGTTTGTTACGTATATGTTACCGTGAAAGACCGAAAGTAGTGAATGTCAACATTCGCCAGTGGATGTCGACAAATGTCAAATACCTTGGTGAAAGTCCGAACATTTCTTAATTCTATTATACATTCGGACTTTCACCGATATATGTCGACAAACACAAATGAGGTCCGGTAAACCTCGGACACTGCAGATCGCGACAAGTTTTTAGACGGTTCCAGCCACTTTGTTTCAGTTAGCTCTGTCTTCGTCAGTCTTACGCAACGTTTGACAGCGCTCCCCAACCTAATTTAATTTTCTTATTAGAAATTATAATTTGTATTCAATGGCTACTGAAGTTTAAGTTGTTGTGATAAATAAGATATTGTTATTATTTTTTATATTTCATTTTATATTTTTATGTTCTACTGTTTGTTTTGAGTTTAACAAAGTCCTTTTCCCATATTATTTAAATAAATAAAGACCTATGGATTTTTTTTGTTTTTATTTCAAAAAAATTCGTGAACCATTTTACCTATTTAAAGCACGCCTCAGCGAGAAACGGAGTCTAATACTATGGTCCAAATCATGTCTAAATGACCATTTTTTTGATATTGATCTCACAGGAGTACAGTTGGCAGAAGCAAACGTGAGCCCTGGTGAGCGTGTTCATGTCGCTGTAGTTGTATTATTGTAGTAACAACTCGATATTTTGAATCGATAACCAAATATCGATACCATAAATGTCAACTGTTAAGAAAAATGTAAACAAAGTCAAACTTGCTAAAAATGTAACTCTAAATATTAATAAAAAAAATGTATATTGGACTAAAACTAAAACTACCGTTTGCCCTATATGTCTATATTTTCAAATTACATGACTGTATTAATGTCATGAAAAAGAAGGGTCAAGTTTCTATGGAAAGCAACAAAATATGAACTGGTTATAGTCCAGTGTTGCCGATGCAAAAATGCAAATTACCCGAACTTACTATTTAAATTATCAGAATTTGTCAAAATTACCAAAAGGACACATTGGTTATCTAAATAAAGTCTTCGACCTCAGTCAATATGGAAAATCCCCAAAAACAATAGCCATTTTATATATCCCAAACAATAGACTTGCTCTGTGTTTACCTCCCGATATTGTGCGATTCTGCAAGTTAGATTTGATAAAAGTGTATAAATATGAACGGTAAGTACATGCAAACATGTTCAACACATTTATTTACTAAAAACTAATGGTTTTACACCCTCAATTGCCATTTTGCATTTGTCTTGGACTTACAGGTTTTTCCAAAATACTAAATTTGCTCAGACATTATGATGCTGAGGAGATACGGGAATTTCTCGTTTTATGTATTTGTATGTAATAATAGAATTATCCATTATCAGCTATCCATGTCAATGGAATGCTATTGGAATAGAAAAAAAAGTTTTTTATTTCCATTAAAAATTAGTTTTTTGAATCAAAAACTCAAACACACAACTTAAAAATACGGGGAAAAGGGTATGTAAGCAAATGTTCTTGAATACTCATGGCGTGAGAGAAAATATGATTCTCGATTGGTTGAAAAAGCAGAATGAGGTCAAAAATAGAGAAGAGCAAAGACACGACAATAATGCAGAACATTCATCAGAAACCCACGATCCTGTGGAACGTGGGCGCTATACAGACTTGAAGAAAAAGCTAAGAGTTTTTTTTAATGAACTTCCTAAAGTTGAGTCTCATTACTGTCGTGCTTCATCGACAAAACTTTACCTGGAGCCCAATTGGCAATCTAAGTCTGCAGTTTTATAAAAATTGGTGTCAACAGAAAAAAGACTCTCATCTATCCATCGCGTCGTCTCACCATGTCTTTGATGAAATGAACTTATCACTTTTCCGGACAAAAAAGGATGAGTGTGACGCATGTGTGGCACATAAAACTGGAAATTTAGCTGATGAACAATTCGTCTTACATCGAGAAAAAAGACTAGAAGCGAGAAGAGAGAAGTCTAAAGACAAAGAATCAGCCAATATGGTTTTTTGTATGGAACTACAATCAGTATTGTTATCACCAAAATCAAACGTTTCTTCACTTTACTTCAAGACGAAGCTCATTGTACACAATTTCACTTTCTTCAACTTGAAAACAAAAGATGGGTACTGCTATATTTGGCATGAATCAGCTGGGGGCGTAACGGCAAACGATTATGCTTCCATAATTTGCCAGTTTATAAAGGATAATGTTAAAAATGATCTACAGCCGGGGCAAAATCTGATCTTGTATAGCGACGGTTGTACCTCACAGAACAGAAATTCTATCTTGGCCAACAGTTTAATTAATCTCTCTATGATATTCAATATAACTATTGAACAGAAATTCCTTGAGAAAGGCCATACGCAAATGGAAGCAGATTCCATGCATTCTGTTATTGAGCGAAAAATTCGTCATACCAACATAAATGTACCAGCTGACTATGTTGTAATATGTATGCGAGCTCGTGAAAAACCAAGACCTTACCAGGTATATTATCTGGACCATGGCTTCTTTAAAAATTTCAAAAAACTACAGTTTCTCACATCTTTGCGACCTGGAAAGAAAGTGGGTGATCCCTTGGTAACAGACATACGTGCTTTAAAATATAGCCCAGATGGCTGTTTATTCTACAAACTAAGACATCCGAAAGATTACTTAGAGTTCGAATATCGTGTACCTGGAAATAAACGGAATAATCTCGCCTGTGAACTAGAAAGTCTTCCATCATTATATGAGACTTCTATACCGATAAAAAAAGAGAAATACATGCATCTACGGTTTTTGAAAAAGAGTCTTCAAAGTGATTACCATAGTTTTTATGACAATTTGTCGTATAAATAAATTTTTAACTTGCGTAATTCAGTTCATTTTATTCCCATCTAGATGAATATTTTCCTTCAATGGATACACTCACATCTCTTATTTTCAGAATATATTTTTAAAATATTTCACTGTTAAAGCTTCAATAAAAAAAATTAAAAAGAACGTGGTTTTAATTCAAAATTCAGGATGGAAAATTCCGTATCTCCAAAAATCCTTTCAAAAAATATTGGAAAAACAGGTAAGTCCATTCAGATTATCTGAGGAATTAGTTTTAGCTTAGTGTGTCATAATTACTTTTAAAACAAATATTTTAAGTGTTTGTATATTTTGTTTTCACTCAAATAATTCTGCGCTATTTTATAAACTGTTTTTTGTGCCCCCTGAAAAATTTTCATTTTGTGACTTACGGGTTTTTCTGATTAAGGCGACGCTATGATAATTGACCTATCCTAGTATAGTCTAAAATTAGGAAGTGGAGGT